>QEPC01004437.1:301807-341418 GCA_003113815.1 Sphenodon punctatus | reverse complement strand
TTAGACCCCTTGTCTCTCCCTCTGTTCCCCTTCCTATGTCTCTCCCCCAGCTCCTGTCTCTCAGATTGTAAGCCCTAGGGGCAGGGACCATGTCTATTTTATTACTTTGTAAAGTGCCCGGTACACTGCTGGTGCTATATAAATGTTTGTTAATGAATAATAATAATAATAATATAACTAAAATAAATAAATAAATATTATGATCGCAATTGCCTAGTGGCTCTGCCAATTTACACTGCCCCAGGTTTGTACTCTGGGCTCATAATTTCTCTGTAACCCTGGGACTGTGATAAAATGCCTTGGTATAGCTGCCTTCCTGTGAAGGTTATATAGATTACTGGTCACAGCTAGGGCTGTGCAAAGGGAAATACTGACCATTCAGGAGTGCTTGCAAGTGTCTGTCAAAACTTTGTCAGTTTCTGGTGATTACACCTTTCTACCATTTTTCATAATTTCCATCCCTTTATAGGACTTTGCATCACTTTCCAGGACTTTTCATCACTTTCTGAGACTTTCCATAACACTTCCAAAAAAATTTCAGCAGTTTTACAGCACTTTTATGGCAATTTCCAGCACTTAGTCAGTAGGTTTTAATCTCCACAGCCCCTAGCAGTGCACACGGGGCACACACAGGGCTTAGGACTGGCCCATGGCAGCCCCATTCAACTTGAGAAAAAGAAGAGAAAATGGAGAAAACTGGGAAAGCTGGTAAGTTTCTGCATTGCACGAATCTCCACAATTGCCTTGCTTCCAAGAGAAGCAACACTTGCTGAGATTTCTCGTTTCAGGCCTACAGTGAGAGAGGGAGAGAGAGAGATGTGATGAAGCTGCTATTTTCATTAGAGCTGAAATGAATAGGTACATTTTGTATTTGTGAATATTGTTTACATTTTCAGCTAGCCCTCTGAATGATATCTGCCACCAAAATGGTTGTTTGCATGTCTGCTTGTTTGGTTATTTTTGTTTGGCTACTTCAGTTATTCCAGTTTAAACATTTCATCATTTTGCTTACTTGTTTCAGCTATTGAGCATGCACAATATATTTTAAGTGCATATTTAAAATAAACTGTAGATCAGTTCAAATATTGTTCCAATTAAAATAACAAGCCCAACTATCACAACAATTTCCAAATGAATTTTCATATCTGTTGATCCTTCTTTGTTTTTCTAGAATTCTCCCACTCAATTCAATTCAATTCAAAACTTTATTGTTTGCCACCGGGGCTATAACAATCTTATAGAAAATAAAATACAGATAAAATAATACAACAGATATATAACTATAGCTATAAGCCATCCACAAATTGCAGACAGCACTACCGTGAAAACATGCGGTAAAAAGGTGGGCTTAGAGTCCACATACTAATCCAACTTTGCCTAACCTCCCTAAAGAGAAAGGGAAAAAGGGGAGAAAAATTGCAGCTACTCAGGAAGAAAAGCATAGTCCCCAAAACCACATATTGCATGTAGATCCCCCTGTACCAAGCCGACCTCCCAGGCACGCTACCGTCCCGCCACATACTGTGATCAGGAGAAGCAGGGGCTGCGAATACCTTGGATAGCTAAAGCAAACCATGCTACAGTTCTCGCTTGAGCAGTATCCTCCGGGTTAAGGAGCCTTTGCAATCCCTTAGCGGCAAGGTCCTGAGCCGACCCTAACCTCCCCAGGTATTTACATCTGGGCCCCACCAGAGCCGGACACCGGAAAACCATATGTTTCAAAGTATCTACCTCCCCTAAAGAGCATATGGGGCAAATCTGTAGGGCCCAGGGAAGATTCTCCCACTCAAAAGGTAGTTGTAACTTTGTTCAAGTACAGCAACTGGTGATGCCCTCTAGACAGGACTCCTGCAAATATGCTATCTTCAATAGGCGAGAAACAAGTTCTTGCACAAGCAAGAAATCTCATCGAAATCCCATTTCTCGATTTGCCTCAGGCAAACTGAGAACTGGGACTGTTTCACTGAGCTCTCTGCAAGAAAATAAATAAATAAATAAATAAATTCAATAATCATTGTACATGTGCAATTGGCTGCTGGACTGTTTTGCACATGTGCAAAATGGCCACTGCCCTTAACCAAAATGGTGGTAATAGCATCACTGCCAATTTGGTCAAAGGAAGCAGCCATTTTGCACATATGCAAAACAGTCCGGTGACCATTTGCACATGCGTAATCCAATGCCCTTATCCAAAATGGCAGCGATGCTATGCTGCCATTTTGGTTAAAGGCAGTGACTATTTTTGCATGCGCAAAACAGTCTGGCAGCCATTTGTGAATGTGCAATTATTTTATTTTATCGCCCGAGAACTCATTCTGGGTCTGAGATTGCGAGTTTACTCACGTGATATTTTTTTGCTTTTCGTTCAGCTGTAAACATAGAACAATAGAATCATCTTTTGTATAAGCCAGGGACCAATGCTACATTGGCCAAATTCACTACCTTATACTTGTGAAAGGAATAAACTCATAACCTGGCTTATTCATGTGCTGGTGTATGGGCTGAAGACCAGACTCCCTTCACTCTCTTTTAATAAGGGGGGCGGTGGGAACTGGAGTGGTTTTTCAGATATAGCATTCATTTAGGAGCAGGAATGGAGTTATCTTGGCATGGTATATGTGTGAAATAATCACAAATCACATCTGGCAGCAAGTGGGAGTCCAGTCACAAGTACAACAGAAAAGACAGTTAAAGGTTTGGGAGAAAAAATTGATAGAGAAGGATGGAAGAAGGGAATCAAAGAACAGAGGCAAGATAACATGCAACCCGGCTATCTCTTACAGAACACCAGCTTCAAGCATTCACCTCCAGTTAAGAGACTAATAAATGGCTCATCTATTCATATTACAATGGATGTGAGGAATGGAGCATGTCAAGGATTATGCAAGCATAAAAACTGACCTTCTAAAAGCAAAGCCATATTTACAGCCTCTTCATTTGTTGATAAGCAATAGAAATGTGATGAGCCTGTAAATTATATGAACTATGACTAACTCGGAGAGAGGATTTTCCCCTCTCCACTTTATTCTTCCTTGTAGTCAACATAATGAAAATGATATTACATTGGGAAAACTAAAATGAAGTATAGATCATTCTTTAAATTCTCAAGGAGTTACACGGGATTTAGCAAGATAATTCCATTAGAGCAACTGTAAAAAATTGAAAGATTATTCTTTATGCTTCAAGTTTTCTCCATATATTTTATTTATAATTTACATTGCCCTTCCAGATATACATTCTATGCCCATTGAAATAAAAGCAAACTTTACAATAGCAATTTCCTATCAAAAGACCATTTAATCAGCCACAACAGCTCATTATATGAGAACCTGAGCCCAGCACCTACTGGACTGGTCACCTAGACCTGTCAACCTCACCTAGAGCCATAATTCAGCTGGCTCTGAACCCCTACATCTTTGGCATTCTTAGGGGCAAGACCAAAGATTGGGCATCCAGTCACATCCTCATCCCAATGGAGTAGGGGATAATTTTGAGAGTATTGCCACTTGTCGTAATGTACATGCCCAATGGTTAGAGAACTTCAGTCTCCTGTTTCCTGTCACTTGATATATGCATACTTTAACACTGGCTTGCTTCTTTGTTGAGAGAATTGTTGATGTTAATGGAACTCGAAATGACCTACTTAACTTTGGACTCCTTTTATTCTTTCTGCTAATAGGGAGAGCTTAGGAAACGGACTTCTGTTTAAATTCAATTTAAGTGAAAACCTGCAAGGGGCCATCAGAAAGCAACTCCAGCTTTGTTCTGGTACCAGAGATATGTGGAAAATAATTTAGAACAAGAGGTGAATTGGAGAGCAAAAATTGTTTGCTCTATTCTGTGAAAAGGAAGAAGTACACAGTCTTGCTTCATGCCTTTTCCATTCATGATTAGGCGTGGTAAACAGCCATTCCACTACAAAAGAACAGTCCTTGTGATGAAAATGGTTGTAATTTCCTGCAGAAAATGGCAGCATTTCACTGAGGGGGGAGGGAATGAAAATAAATGGAGGATTACTACTTGCTTTTAAGATGGAATGTAACCACTCCACTGTGTTAGAAGGTGCTATCTGCACAGCGAGTGTAGAGGAGATAGTGCACATGCTACCATTAGTATGGACATGAGTCCTATTCATTTCAGTGGTTCTCATGCCTGTATTGTGTGCTAGCACTATGAATATGCCACTCATATTCACAAATATTATTTGCATGTTTACTCAGGTTTTCAAATAAATCTTTACTAGTAATACTCATTCATTCAATTTAAATTTATATCCTGCCCTTCTCCAAAGGCTCAGGTAGGTCACCGTATAATTAATATATATATATATACATATATATATATAACATATAAAAATCCCCTCCAAGCCCCTCACTGCTTATGTCCACCTTCCAAACTCTTGGCCAAAAAGAAAAGTCTTGCATTGCCTCAGGAAAATGCTCAGGTTCTGGCTTTGACAATTATTCTCATATTTGGTCATTTTGGCCATTTTTAAACAGGCGATTTCAATAACCTTCACATTGATTGGGTGAATATCTCCTTGGGGCGGGATGCAGAGATAAAATTTCTAGATGTCATAAATGACTGCTTCCTGGAGAAGCTTGTCCTGGAACCAACAAGAGAAGGAGCCACTTTGGATCTAGTCCTAAGTGGAGTGCAGGATTTAGTGCGAGGGGTAACGGTGCTGGAGCCGCTGGGCAATAGTGATCATAATATTATCAAATTTGACATACTAAGGGTGAAAACAGACATGACGCTAACCCCCCTTGGTGGTCATTTATGCATGTTTCAGGGCTGCATAGGGCACCAATACAGCCCTGCAACATGCATAAATGACCACCAAGGGTGGATAAAGGGAGGTTAGCGTCATGTCTGTTTTCACCCTAAGAGGAGGGAAAATGCCAAATAAAACCACTGATGTAACATAAATCTTTAGAAAGGGGAGCTATGTAAAAATGAGGAAACTAGTTAGAGGGAAATTTAAAGGAGCAGTTACAAGAATTAAATGTCTACAGGCATCATGGAGACTATTTAAAAATACCACCTTGAAAGCTCTCATTAAATCAACCTAACGTATATGCAGGCTGCTAGTTAAATTACACCAAAAGGTTAGTCTTTTTGCAGAAATATGCCAGATGCCTATACAACCTCTCTCACCCCAACCCAAAACATTAATCTGTGTGCCTTATATTAAATATTTCAACTGACAGGTTTAGAAATCCTCTGTTAGAATATCATCTGGATTCAGGCAATTTCCATCAAAAAGGCGGATAACCAAATAACCACTACACATTTGCTGCCAACAGGGCTTTCCAGAGCTGCAATAAATTAGATTCTAGTTTTCATCATTCTTCTAATCTGTGTAGTCTTAGCCCTCGGTGGCAAAAGTTTGATTTGCACATGTACAAAGATGCTGTTCACTTTTAACAGCTCCTTGTGGCTGAGGTGTCAGGGACACATAAAAATATCTATCTACCTATCTCTATATACATATATTGTAAATCGTTTAATAAATGTTCAGTCGCCTCCATTGATAGTAAAAAGGAAAGCAACACAAGGCACACGGCAGCTCTGTTCGGAGCATGCTATTCCTACATGGATTGAGGGTTGTTTGAATTAATTTGCTATCACCACATGTCACCTACAAGGCAGCAGCAGATTCATCACAAGCCTGGCTTGGTGGAGGATAGAATGGCAACATAATTCAGAGACAAAGATAAACAGGCCCGATGCCAGGACTTCTAATGTACTAATATCAGTTGTACTTGAGGACATTAGAAAACAATCAGCTCCAAGTGCGACTTGCCTATTATTTCACAGCTAATACACAACATGCTTACTGTCTTTTCCTTTGTGGCATCATCAAAATAGAATTTAATGAAAATTTCCTTTCTCTTCTTTGTGAACAAGAAGGGGTAAATGTCTTTCATTTCTGGCATACATATTAGTTTATAAGTTGTGAAGGGGTAGCTGGAAAGACACAGGAACTTGCCTTATCTCATTAGTGTGGACAGTATTTGAAATTACTGCAGAAATCCATGTAACCATCTCAAGGATTAGATACAATTTACAAAATATCTCTTCTTAATTACCTGTCAAATGCTATTATAGGGTAATTTCAGACATGCCGGGCCGTTTGGCCCACCACACTGAACCACGGTCCGGGATTCGTTTCAGATCCTGGACAGGAATCAGTCCGGCCGTCCTTTAGACATGCCGGCCTGATTCCTACAGGGAATCGGTGAGGGGATGGGGCTGCGCTGCGCAGCGCAGCATGCAGCCACATAACCCCACCCCCCCATGCTCTCCCGGCCGCCCGCCATCCGGGAGATGGGCAGGCTCAGCGGCCAATCTGGCCACTGGGCCACGATCTGAGATGGGCCAATGTAACAGACATTACGTTTGGCTGATCCTGAATCGTGGTCCAGCTAACTACGATTCTGGACCTCTGGGCGGCTGGAGGTCCAGAATCATGGTCAATGTGATTCCCGCCAGTGGTTCACTATGGTGAACCTCTGGCGGAACTCACATCAGACATTACAGGACAAACGGCCACCACTAGGGATTCACTGTGGTTGACCGTGCTCTCGTAACGTCTGAAATTACCCATAGTCTCCATTGATATAGATCCTAACTATACACAGAAAGTGACTGAGACTCTAATAACGTTTGGCCAACATTCAGAACGTTTCCCAGAGGCTCTAATAAAAAGTATGTATCCTACTTAGCAAGGCATTGGGCAGAATGGAATCAGTCACTGCCATTCTAAATGGCCGGGAAAGAAGATGGTTGAGGCAATATGTATTTTTATTCTCACTTTATCATAGAGGAATTTTGTGATAGAAATATTAATGATCAACTGGAGGTCACATGGAGTCTGTGGTAGAATGGAAATTAAACTGTAACTCCAGTCTCAGCCATAAAAATATCCCTTTATCGAAAACATTCTCTGTGAGGTATGGTGGACTGAGCTATTACAAAAGGAGATAAGCATTCTGAAAGATGCTCTCAAGGAAGCTGGATAGTTTAATTAAGGTTCCCATAAAAATTGGGTACATGTTTTAGATGCAAGACTGTGTTTTTCCCCAAAGGATTACTGTGTTTATTAGTGTAGTATTTCACCAGACAATCCCTATGGAACCGTAATGTTATTGAAGCTACATGACCAATTGACCTTCTATCCAAAAGCTAGATCAAGATTTTTCCTTTGGGCCTCACATTTTGCTCACAACAGATATTGAAGAGTTGAATATAACTTCAGTCACCTCAGGTGGAAAGTTTTCATCAGAAATATTAAGGATGGAACATTTGCAAACACTTAAAAAATAAATAAAAAATAAAGGCTAACCAATTTTTATTGGAAAAGATTTTCATTATAGAAGGCACACCCTGAAACCACCTTTAGCTATTGGGGGAAGACGGAGGGAAGATTGCCCCCCCTCCCTTTTAATATACTTTAGCCAGAAGAATTAAGGCTATGACTATCTTCAATCATTCAATTTGAGCACAATTAGACCTGGTTATAATGCCAATTTAGGGTTGAACTTTTCAAATGGATTTTAGACAACGTTTTGTTGACTCAGTAGGTGACACTTTTTATTTCTATCTAATATTGATCAATGTCCTACTATATCGTAAGTAGTTATGTGCTGCTTGACAAGGAGATCTGTCTATTAAGAAGTAAAATCAAAGCATTGATGTCTTCTAAACATTCCAGGCAGATTTTCTGACCATTCACATGGCTCCTAAGTAATCAAATTCAACCTGCCATAATTTCACTTTTGCTTTTATCTTGATGGGGTATTGTTCCCTCTGGCTTCCTGACCTAAATAGCTGCATGTTAGCCAGCTGTTATTTTCTGCACCAGACGTGGCTGCATTTCAGTACATCACTATAGGCAACAGAAAAAGAACTTCATATAATATTAGGTACATTCCAGTTAAAATCAGATCTAAATGACAGATATTTGATATTTGAGATTAATCTTTTTTAAAAAAATTAAAAATGCTGTGATCATATAAAGGTCACCGATTTAAGCCAGTGAAGCTAGTGCCAAGGAGATTTTTCAGAAGTCAGTCCACAGTTATTTTCCAGTGTGAACAGTAGATGGGTTTTTCAACTCCCCTCTAAGACTTTCAATACATCACATTATATCCTTCCACAGTTAAAATAATGTTTTCAATATGCCTCAGTCTGAGCACATTTCAGAAGGAGGTGCTTCTTTATTGGAGATTCATAGGATGTTTTCACACAAGCAGAAAGGTTGGAGCTGCTCCGTGGGGCCCCACGCCACAGCCACCCACAGGGACAGGGCAGAGAGCCTTTCAAACAGGCAGACCCACGCATAAGTCCTTCGCCCACCACAGTTTTGTCCATCACATGGGTAGAACCATGGGACTCCAGGTTTGTACCCCTGAAGGAAGTAGCTGCTGCCGTCCGTCAGCTGTCGGAGTGCTGGTGGTGGGGAGTGTGTACCCTGGCTATCCACCCATCAGCTGTTAGAGCAGACCCCAGGGAGGAAGAGGAGCAGCTGCAGCAGCAGAGGGGGCCCCAGGAGAAGGATCAGCCCTGGTGGGCCCAGCTGCATGAATAGCCACTCCAGCTGGGAATATTGGGGCTGCTCCTCCTCCTCCCTGGGGTCTGTGCCAACAGCTAATGGGTGATGGCTGCTTCCTCCAGGGAGGAGCGAGGGTGATCCTTGACGGCACCACAGTGCATGTGGGCAGGGCTGCCAGAGGCCTTTCACATGGGAGGTGACCTGGTGGAGCTTGTTGCCCTGGGTTGGACCAGGTTAATCTGCAGTCCTGATCCTCGTTTCTGGGGATGACACCATGCAGAGCTGCCCAGGTCAGTCTGGGACAAACATCTGGTGGATGCCCTTCACATGGATTTGAAATCTGAGCCAAAAGGGGGGGGGGAGTGTAGGCCCCCCTCTCATGTGATTACACCTGTAGAGCATAGTTAGAGAAATATATATTAATCTTTCATTTCTGGATGAAGGTTTATGAGTGCCCTTCCTTACCAATCCAAAGGGATTTTGTAGCGTATGAATGGAATACACACAAAGTGCCTAAGACATAATCCCCATTCCCTAAATAATTCTGCTCCCTCCTATTACATAGCAGCCAGTTGCTAGCATTCTAATATGCAAGACACCCTGCTCATTTCTTTCTTCCTCTCTGTTTTTCTTTGTTGTTATTTTTTCCATCAGATCTAGCAAAGCAACTTAAAGGAATTTTTATGTCCCATGAATCCATAATGTTTCTATTTCCCATTCAGAAAGATGCAAACAAGGTTTTCTGTCAGACTTTATTTTTAAAAGGAGAAGGTTTTTGTGTGTGTTTGATTTGCGCACATAGATGAGTGTGAGGGAGAGAAAGAAAGCATAACTTTGGCAAAACAAAAAGCAAATGCTAAGGTTATGGACTGGTTCTGGAGGAGGTAAGTTTTCTATTTCAGCAACAACAAAAAAAGAATAAAGATTAAACACATCAAATTATTACAATGAAATCTTTTTTGGATGGCACATTTTGAATTTAGAAGTGGATTTAGGTATTGCATTTTTCATTTCCTATAGGTTTCTCCAGATTATTGTTCTATATTATAAGATGCACTCTTGCTTTCTAGAGTTTCATAAGTGAATAATATAATTGACTAGGGGAGATCAACAATCCATGGGCTTATTTTTCATGCCTCCACACCTGATCCATGATGCATGCGTTCTATTGGGGCTAACAATAAATTATGTGAATATAGTCTGCTGTTATAGAATTACCAAAAGCCACAATTGCCACCTGGTTACATAACCGGTTTCTTCCACTTCCTTCTGCACAGTGGCTTAGCAAGACTGTAGTGGTACTGGGCTCATGACCCAATCATGGGTTCCCCTATAGGCTAACGGCCCTCTCAGAATCCAAGGGAGAAGGACCTCCAGGGCAGGGAAGCAGGGTTTCCCCATGAAAACTCTCAGCAGGCTCTCCAGATTAGCAGCAATCTTGCCACAAAGGATGGGGGCAGCACTTTATCCTCAGCTCCCCCCCCCCCCAACAACTCTTTCTTGGTGGAGTCCTTTGTAAGTGTCCAAAGTACCACTGGGAAATTTTCAGAGTGGGTGGGGGTGGAATTCTGGCCCTGCTCCCTCCCCTGCACAGTCTGAAAAATCCTAGCAGTGCTCAGACCACTTGTAGACGGTCCGGGCTCAACTGAGGCCGCTTTTACAATGCACTTCCTGAAAAGCCCAGTGGGGCGTATTTAGAAGACACACTGGAAATAGGAATCGTGGCTCACTTGGCCTTTTGAGGTGCATTTGGGAAGCCTCAATATTGGGGTCTCCAAAACGTGCCTTCAGAAAGACAACGCGAGCTGCAATTCCTATTGTGGCTGGCTACTTCCTGTGTGTCTAAACACACCTTACGGGGCTTTTCAGGAAGTGCGTTTCTCAATGGCAAACAAAATAAAACAGATCCCTGTGAATTCAGCACATACCCTTATAAGGATATCGCAGGGGACATGTTTTTTGTTCAGATTACTGAGTGTCCAGATAAGTGGGGGTTCCACTGCAATAGTAACAGACTGTGTTTGAGTGTTGTGAGGTATAAAATGTGTCTGGATCAAGGAAGGGTCCAGAACAAGGTGTTTCCAGGTTATGCAGTAGTGTTCTATTGTCTGCAGAATAAATGGCAGTTGTTGGCACAGCCCGGAATGAGACAAGGACAATTCATGTGGGTTATAATGGCCGCACGCTTTATTCCAAATTCCATTGAGCTAGGCAGGGTAATTTGCCAAAGGCAATTTGTGCACATGCGTATAATCTCATGTGTGCATTGTGCATGCACAAAATGGCCACCACAGCCATTTCTGCACATGCACAGTCCCCTGGCAGTCATTTTGCACAGGCACAGAGAGTGTTTTGAGGGTTCTTGAGAATCTCACTAGATTCTCCTTGCCCTCAAAACACTCTGCGCAGAATGCACAGTGCTGATTTTTAGCCATGCGAATTTTGCACGGGTCAAGAATAATCTTGGTAACACCAATAACAGTTCATTCTGCTGTCTGTGGCGCAGCACACCACCTGTCTCTAAAGTACACCCCAAAGCCTGCCCCGCACCACTCCAGCCGCATCTGAGTGGACTTGCAGTTCCACCTCTAAAAGTAGTTGTTGCCATCAGAAACTGATGCCATTAAATTAGGCTAGAAAGGAGGCCCATGTTGCCAAGTCATCTTTCATTTCCCAGGTCAACCTGACATGGAAATAGGGTGGAGAGTGCCCATTATCTTCACATAAAGCAGCGAAAGGAAAGATCGCACATGAAATTAAGGATTCCCATGAGCAATTGGAACTGCCTGACAGTCACTTTATTGGCCGCCAGGTAGCTGTCAATGCCGGCTCTCAAATCTTTGAGATTGTCAGCCAGGAGATGGCCTGGGTAGTATCTAATTAAATTCCCAGGTATGTAAAGTAGGTGGGAGGTCCCTCAGTCTTTTCTGGTGTGAGGGATATCCCCAAATAATCTGCCACCCTCCAGAAGGTTTCCATCAGCCACACACACTTGTTCATGCCCGCTCTTCCTATGAAGAGGAAGTCATCAAGATATTTGGTGACTTTCTGTAAACCTGCTTGCTGCGGGACCACCCACTCAGAGTACTAAATCTCTCCAAGGATGAACAAGAGATTAAGCAGCCCATGGGAATGGCCTTGTCAAAGTAATACTGGCCTTGAATATGAAAGCCCAAAAGGTGAAAACTCTCAGGATGGACAGGCATCAGGCAAAATGTGGACTTTATATCACACTTGGCAAGCAGGGTGCTGGGGACATAACGCCTGATTATTTCCACTGATGCATTGAATGGTACGTAATTAACCAAGGTCAGCTGCCGAGGGAAGGCATAATTAACCAAAGCTCCCCTGGGGTAAGACAGGTGATATATTAGCTGAAACTCACCTGGGGCTTTTTTTGGGTACCACCACTAATAGTGATATATGCATATTTGGAATGGGGGGGCATGAAATTGGCTGGCTACCCTACCTTTCTTCACCTCCATATCTAGCTCAACCCACACCACCTGATCCAGACTGAGAATTGATTTCAAGTTGGGTGTCACCTTGCGCTGCTGCACCACCTGGGTGGGGATCCTAAACTCTTGCCTAAAACCCTGAATTATGTACAAACCTTGTCCCATTATGGGTGTTCCCTCAGGATGAACACCAATCAATCGGCCTTAACTGGGTTTGGGGCTGTCTCCCGTACCCACCTCCCATGTTGCCTTGGGGACCTTTTCCCTGTCCTGCTGAGCTGTACTTTTCGTTCCCTCTGGACTACTTAGTTGCTGGTTCTTACTACTTAGTTGCTTAATTACCAGTAACCCTGGCTGTGCACCTTCTTCTCTTTCTGCCCTCACGGCAACTGCTCTTGCAAGCTGCAGCTGGGCTGGAGCACCCGCCTTCTTGCTCCTTCCTTTAAAGGGGGAGCATGAAAATTGGCCTGCTCATTGCCAGCGGTAGCATTGGAAGGGCTGCTATCAGCACATGCAGAAAGTTACCAGGGCAGGTATTCTTGATTCCTACTACAAATGCTATATTTACTCCTGACCCATTATCTGAATATTCTACTTCGAACCAACTTTTGAGATTTTTTTAAAGTCACTGTAAGGGTGTCCATATCACCTACATACTAGGGGTGGGACATTAGGGAAAATACCGGGTACCAGTTTTACCGGTTCCCAGATTTAAAAAAACCATTTTACCGGATTAATACCGGTTTACCGGTACCAGATCTTTTCCATTAATTTCAATGGGGAACTGTCCCCATTGAAATCAATGGAAAAATACAAAAACCTCCCCCTCCCAGACTGTGTGGGTGGAAAGGGGGACACCCGGAAGTTCCCCAGAAGGCCTAGCAGCGTGTTGAAGCCAGCAGCCACAGCCAGCGCTGAAGCCGCCGGACCGCCGCCGCCCGGAGCTCAAGGTAGGAGGCGATCCCTGTTGTTTAAATCCAGGCTGGGCAGGGTGGATGGGGGGTGTCCCCCCATCCACCTGCGCAGCCTGGACTCAGGGAGGGAAAGTATTTGGGGTTTTTTGTGGGTTTTTTTTTACATTGCAGCCATTCATTTGAATGGCCGCAATGTAAAAAATCCGGTACGGGGTGGAATCCGGTAAACGGGCTGGATTACCAGGTTAATCCGATACTGCTGGTACACTAAAATACCGGCAGTATCGGATACCGGATGATCCAGTAGTCCCACCCCTACTACATACCATATACATGTCTGTAACAAAATTGAGATTACAGAGGGGAATAAACCTGAAATGAAGGTATGGAGAGGGTAGTAAGATCTGATGCTTTGATGGAGGCATTCAGCTTTTATTTTTCTTATTCAGCAAGGAACACAATAGAGAAAATGTACAGTGTGTTTAACATCTTTGCCATTTTAACGGCTATGGTAACACAATAAATGTTTTTTGTTGTTGTTAGGTTTTGGGGGGTTTGGTTCCTGTTATACCAGGAAAGGGAAAAGCAAAAGACTGTTGGTGCTACTTGTGAAACAATAATAGCAGCACTAGCGACGAACAAGAAATACCTGCAGCAATGTAAAGTGTTTTGCTATCTCGGTGCTTGTTTGTTGAACACCTCAATCTTATTTTTTATATCTTGCTTTTAAAATATTGCACGGAAAATACTCTTGTAAAAAGAGCACACTTTTTACAACCCATTAAAACAACCTTTTAAGAGGGCGACTATACTACATTGTTATGGAGTAAACAATTGCAACATGTCATGCTACTGCTATTCCATAGTTGCAAGAAGCAAAGAAGCATTCAGAGCTGGCTTTAAAATACCAATATATTTTATGTTCTGAAGTTGCATACATATGCAGGAACAGACCCCTTTTTATCAGAAAGTCCTGTTAAAGAAATTGACTTCTGATGGAAGATGGAAAATGGCCCCATGCGAAGACAAAACAAACCCCACACATCGTGATGAACTATCCTTACAGATTATGCTTCTTTATGTTCAGCATTTTCCATTTTTTTGCCTTCACGACCCCATATTAAGACTTGCATAAAATCCTATGACACCCTAGCAACAAAGACATTCACATCATAGCCAATATCAATCTGGATCAAAACTCCATTTGCAGATGGCATAACCCCACTTGGAATCCTGGCCCACATTTTGGGAGACCCTGGGTCTCCTTAAACATAATGCCAACAGGTGTCTGAATGTGCGTTTTGACCTTGATATGAACACTGGTTTGGCCCTGTGATCACCATGTGGCACTGCTTAGACACACAGCCCATCTTGGCATAAATTGGTGCTTTGCTCACCACCCGATCTCAGCACACAAGCGCTGTTGCCTCGTTCTTCATGTTGTACCTGCTAACACATCATGTGATATCTTTAGACACAACATTGGCTGTGTGTTCAGCCAGAACGGGCAAATTGTCCTTATGATGCAATGCTGTTCACATCGCGTGTTCAACAGGTGGCCAAATTGGTGTTGGGATTGTTATGGTGCTTACACACAACAGCCAAACACATGTTTAGAGGGTTTGACACCTGATCTTTGTTATGTCTAAAGATGCCCCCTGTCCTATGCCTTTAGAAGCAGACACCAAATGCCACTAAATTCTGAATGTTCTTAACCATGCTGTCTGTGTATTTTCACTAATGTGATGTAACTTGTAAGATAATCAGAATTACCCCACTAAAATCAATGGGAGTACACTGGTATATATCCATCGCTGAAACGGGTACTTACTAAAATGGGTATACTTGTCAAAACTACAGTGCCGAAACCGTCTTGGATCAACCTGGCAACAGTATCCATTTAGTGTCTGGCGAGCTACCAGTTTTCCATTTTCTACCATTTACTATGTTACCAATTTACCTTTTATTGTTTGATGGGTCCTCTTTTTGTGTATGTGCACGATGATTAAAATGACAAAATGGGGAAATTCAGACAGACACTAAAATGGTAATACAATAAGTCAGAATGGGTCAGTAAAATGGAAAGTTGGTTACCACTACTGCTTATCATTTCTACTTTGTATAGCTCTACTAGGCATATGCGGCACAATCACAGATTTTCAGAGATGGGACCCTGCCCAGTGGGCTTACAGTCTAAGATGGACAAGGGTGAGGGGACCACAGGGAAAAAGACACATGCATATTCCCATTTTACTGATTAGGAACTGAGGCCGAGAGATTGTGACTTGCCCAAGGCCAACCAGGGAGCTCATGACCAAGGTGGAATTTGAACCCTGACTTTCCACATCCAAGTCCAGCACCTTTTCCAGTACATCACACTGGCTAGGCAGCTAGGTAACTAATACCTGGTATTTGGGGTTACCTGTTCACCATCTTGGTACGCAGTTACCAATCAGGTAACTGATAGGCTACCCAAAATTACAGGTATTACCCATGGGTAAAAAAGAAAAGAATCTGCTACCCCTTTCAGCTCTATTTGTACCAGCTGACTAATGAAAGTAGATGCAAGTTGGAACAGAAGTTTAAGATATGAACAAAGGGGGAAAAGTTGTAAGGGAGGTCTTTGTTAGTCTTACATAATGGTTGCTTTATTCATTTGAACTTCACTCTAATAGTCAGAAGTATTTGAACAGCACAATTACTGTGGATATCCATTTTCTAATACAAAATACTTCAAGGACGAAACAGAATAAACACTTGAATTATGGTTTACAAGTGCCTCGGCTTATCTATCAAAGTTCTGCAACTTCATTTTGGGATTGGCACAAACAACTTAGTTTCTTGGCACTTCCAATCATTGAAGTACTTTTCTCAAGAACAGGGATGGTAAACCTCAGTGTCCTTGTCAGAATTCAAGATAACTATTAGCCTTACTGAAAAATACATTCCATCGGCACTCTGAAAGTGAAATGGATTTCAGTTCTGTCCTACTGGTGTGGTTTAGTTTTTGCAGTGTCCAACACTTGGGGTGGAAAAAAAAAATGAAATGATGGTGGGGCAGCTCCTCGTCCCTTCCCAGGGAGGGCCACAGCAGCCAGCAGTCCTTGGGTCAGTGGGGAGAGCAGCCCTCCGACCCATAACCCAGGCATGGGGGATGCCATTACAGGTTCATTCATGGCATGGATTGGCCTGAGGAACTGTCAACATGGGACACTATTCCCGGACCCCTGCTGCTCATCAGGATCAGGCCCCAGGAAGAGCTGCTGCAAAACAGCTGATCGGGAGTGCTCCTTGGAGCTCCTGAAACAGCTCTTCTCAGGGGCCCACCAGGAGCTGGTGGGTGAGTGGAGGAGCATGCATATCTGACCTGCCTAAGAGCTGACTGGAGGAGTGCATTCAGCCAGCCCACCAAACACCCGATCGGGGGGTGGAGGAGCATGCTCAACCAGCCCGCCAAACAGCTGATTGGTGTGTGTGTGTGTGTGTGTGTGGTGTAGGAGTGCCTCTGACCACCTGTTGTACAGCAGCTCTTCCCAGGGGCCCGGTCCGTCTGAACAGCAGGTGTCTGGGAGGGTGCATATTAACCAGGGTTCACTTGGCTGTGTGACCTTTAGTCCAGGCTGTGTCCTGACAACGCATCCCGTAGCAGGCGCAGCTGGCCACCATCTGGCAGGAACCTAACTGGCGAGCTCATGAGTCCCGAGCTAATGAGAGCTAACATGATACTGTCTTGTTTGTTTTCACCTTTGGTGTGATTCACCTAGGAGAAGGCTGGGTTTTTTTTCCCTATGGGCAAAGGAAACCACCCTCATTTTTGCCTAGCACATAGGGGCATGCCTTTGACTGAGGCTACTCCACATTCTGCATCTACCATACTTCTCCTAATTCTCAATCCATTGATTTGGACTACAAAATCAGTTCTCAGACATAAGGAAATTAAATTTAATGACCACAATCCAAGATGCTAGTCTCTAAATCTATAAGGTAAATTGTAAAAGTGCATGACTAGAGATGCCACTCTGATCATCATAGCTCCTCCCATCCAGGCAGCTACCAGGAGATGGAGGAGCTGCAGTGGGGTCATAATGGAGACTGTCAACAATGCCCTCTCATGGTACAGAGGCTGTGGGGTTTCATTCCTCCATGCCTTTCAATCCCTGCACCCCTGGACAGACCCAGCTCTCCAGGTCCCAGAGGACAGCAAATACCCAAGTTTCACAACATTCAGTGATGTCCCTGGCTTCCTCCCAACTCTTTCTTTAGGCTCAGGAGGAGGAGTGGGGAACAGAAGAGCCAAGGATTGGAGAAAAGTTTAATTTGTAAAATAATTTCACCTCTTGATCCTTGTATGAAAGAAGGGCAATCTTTATAATAGGCGGTAGGGCAATGTTGGAGAGAGTAGTGGAGGAAGCAGTTCACATCGGGTTACAGAACCCCCTCTGTCTTAACTGGAGAATTTCCTGTTGCAGAGTTAGCTTTCTGTTGAATAACACACAGCAGAAGTTTCTTCAAAACAGAACTTTACTAAGAGCTCAGAAGACATGCTTCCATACTGTACAGACTGCATGGGACAAGATGGAGGACAGAGAGAGGAGAAGAGAGGAGACAAGGAGAGAAAAAAGAAACTGTTTCATCCCCTGACCCTCCCCCTACTGGACAAGCCCCATATTAAGCTTGCAGGGCTTGCAATGGGCTTTTACTTGTGACTGCACAATCCAACATTTCCAGCCTTGTTTGTCATTTGAAATTAGGGGCACTTTTAGATGAGCGGGTTGTCATTGCGCGACCCGCTCGCGTGATGTTTCAAAATCCCACGACACGGGATTACACGTGACAGCGGTCAGGGATCATGCGCATGGGAGGCGGTAGCGCATGATTTGCCGACCGCAAATTAAATACTTCGCAATCAGGGTATTTAATTCGCGGTCAACAGATCATGCGCTACCGCCTCCCATGCACATGATTCCCAACCACTGTCATGTGTAATCCTGCATCACGGGATTTTGAAACATCGTGCAAGCGGGTCGCGTGATGGTGACTCGCTCGTCTAAAAGTGGCATTGGACTACTGAGAAGTCTGCTAGTACCAGTCGCAACCTTTCTTCTGGCAGTGCTGAACTGACTGTTCAGAGTCTTTCTGGTCTCACTGCTTCCTGCCCCAGTCAAGTTCCTCCAAAAGACAAGTCCCAGTAAAAGTGGGGAGGGGAATGATTATAGCTTTCCAGCCAAGGGGCAGGGAGGTTGGGGGCAGAAATAAATGGGGAAAGGTGTCTCCAAGTGATTTTGGTGCATGTCCCCTTGACTTATCAGTGAAGTGTGAATGCAGAAAACGGGCGCGGGCAGAGGGGGGGCTTGCTGCTTGGGACGGGTGGTTGCTAATGTGAGAAGCTGGGAGTGCAAGAGTGTTGAATGGTGGGAGTTAGAGTGTGAGGTGCAGGTGGGTGGGAGGGGCTGGGGCAGTTGGACTAAAGGGTGCAGGTGGGATGTGCTGAGGAATTGGAGTGGGGGTGCAAGAAGAAGGGGCTAGGAGTGCAGGTGGGAGGGAAAGGTTGTGGGAGTTGAAGTGGGGGATTTAGGTGGAAGTGGGGTGCAGGAGGTTTGTGTGGGGTTGCAAATGAGTGGGTCAGTGGGGCTGGGGTGAAGGAGAGTTAGGTGGTGGGAGATGGAGGTGCAGGTGGGGTTATGTGGGAGGGCCTGGAAAGATGTGGTGGGGGCTTGCATATGAGCAGGGCTGGTGTGAGGGTTGGCTGGAAGTTGGGGAAGATGGAATTGCAGGTGGAATGGCTGGGGCCTCCAGAGTGAGAGGATGGGGTGCAGGAGGATGGGTTGGGTGGGGGCAAGAGGGTGCCATATGGAGGGGGATGTGGGGAGCAGCCGTACACCTAGGGCACACGGAGAGGGGCAGGGCAGGGTGTGTGTGCTCCTGCTGGCTGAGCGTGCCCTGTGCAAGTACAGCTGTTCGGGGAGCGACTCCTTTCCCATGCTCTACTGTCTCCAGGCACTGTCCTCCCCTGCACAGCCACACAGTTCCTGGGGCAGTGGAGCCAAGAAGAGGCGAGGGCAGTGCTCTCCCTGCTCTATGCACCCCTTTCCTGCCTCAGCTTGATGGCAGCAGCTGGGACTTGTAGCTCAGAGTCAGAGGGTCCAACTCTGAGCAATGAGTCCAAGCTGCCAAGCTGAGGCAGAAGAGAGGAGCTGGCCCAGGTGGACTCATCAATTTCTGGGTCCCGGGTCCTAGTAAAAATGTGTCCCGATAGCTACACCAGTGGCCAGTGCAGTAGTTGGACAATTTGTATAATATAGTACGTGTATTTACCACAACTACAAGTGTCTGTGAATCAAAACACTCCAGATGAGCTATGTGCTGCAAGAGAAAGGGAAAATCCTTTCCCATCATTTCATAAGTATGTTAAATATTCATTATCCTGCCCCCCAAAGTTCTATTTACATGAACAGTTATAGAATTTAAATGCTGGATTACTACACCTGAGAAGTACTACCTGCTTTTTCAAATTGCATGATTCCAGTGAAAGAAAAGTGAAGCTAAATGTAAGTACACAACCAACAAGCTTCTATAAGAAGCTACTGAAGAAAACCTAATTAGGGGGAAAAAAGCTTTTTATTCCCATAAAAGAAGCTTTAAAATCACATTTTGGCTCCAACAGGATTGCCTTTTGTACATACTGTACAACATATGGTCTCCTGGTTTTGAATAAGCATTTGAGCAGCATTCCAGATTCTGTTTCAGGCTCCTATAATTTACCTTAACACATTTGTTATCAGGAATATGCAGATTTAACACCGCGTTGGATGTGGGTTGTTCTTTTCTGTGCTTGCAGTGGAAGTGAGTTAGCATCAGCTCAGCTGACCCTCTTGCTTACATCCAAAATCAGCAATGCATAGTTTTGTGTCCATCTAGCATCCTATCTTAGTCCACACACTCTGGCCTAGCAAAGCCTGCCTCCTTAGCCAAAAGCTACACCTCTGTTCAACAGACTGGTGGCTTACCTAAATTGTTGCAGTTAGGTTCTTTATGCAGCTAGTGGCTTGGTACTTAATTTTATTTTCTATGTTTCTATCTATTGTACTGTACCATTTTATTTATTGTTCTCAGATCATGGTGTTGGCTGGCATCTGATAATAAAGAATTGAACTGAGTTGATAATAGCACTAATAGGGCTACATCTGTGGGCTGGTGAGACTGGGCTGCAGCTTCTCCTTTCTTCCTCAGCTTCCTCCAGCTTCTCCTTTCAGTTCTTAATTCTTCCTCCAGTTTCTCCTATCCTCCTATCCTGCAGGATAGGTCCATAAATGGGTCAATTTGGCTGGGGGATATAGTCTCTGACTGTCAAGAACAGGAAATAAACAGAGAATGGATTACTCAGTTTTGACCTGTTATGCTCTCCTCTAACGTCATTGAAGGTGGCCACTGTCAGAAACTGTTTTTAGATGGATCCACCTGGGGGCCATTAGAACTCATCCTGCTACACATACATGTGTGGAATTGACAGTTTCACTTCGCATGGGCTTATGAGAACCTGCTCTCTGATCCTGTTAATGGGATTTCAACTCACTTCTCCCCTGGCCCCCACCTGCTTGATTTTCATCTTTGGCTTCTCTTGGGTTGAAAAGAAATATCTAAAAATGTTGGTATATGCAACATCCATAAGTTAAATGTCTGCTTATTAAGAATAGTAACTGACTATAGAGCCACCAGATGGCGCTGCTAAGTTTTTGTGTACATGGAAGGGAGATGGGGTTTTGCAGTTGAATTCCTTTGTGTAACCACTGCTTCTTCCCTTCTCTCTCATTCTCAATCTCCATTTTATCCTACTACTAGTTAGATGCAGCTAAGGATCTGTGCCTGGAAAGCTTAAGTAAAGTTCTGTTTTTTTAAACTTTTAGCTGCATTTGTCCTTACTGATTGTGAATCAGTTATTACTCTGCAACAGGTTATGGGCCCAGACCTCTTCAGAACAGCCCAGAACAACTCTAAAGACTGGAAGTGAGCTGAAAGGAAAAGAGGCCCAAAGGAAACTCCCAGAGGAGGCCTACTAACTGTAAGTGAGCAGAAGAACCAGAATCCCAATCTGAGGGGAGGGAAGCAAGCATGGCCAGCAGCTCTGAATTAAAGCTTTCAGTCTGCAAGCTGAATAACACAAACTACCAGTTGTGGAAATTCAAAATAGAAATGCTCCTATCCAAAGATGACCAGTGGGAGGTGATCACCACAGACAGACCTGCAGCAAACCCTGAGGTGTGGGACAGAAAGAACAGACAGGCAAAGGCAACCATAAGCCTGCTAGTAGAAGATGACCAGTTAATCCACATAAGGGAGGAGGCCACAGCAAAGGGCATGTGGAATGCACTGCAGAAGCTGCATGAAAGGACCAGCTTGAACAGTAAGCTGTTTCTCCTAAGGAAACTGTACCAGATGAGACTTGGTAAAGGGAAGGAGATGCAGGATCACATAAATTCAATGCTGGAAGTGGTAGCACAACTGCGAGGCATCGGTGAAGAGATAAAAGACAACCACGTGGCGGCCTTACTTCTCTGCAGCCTGCCTGAATCATACAGCGCCCTCATAAACGCCCTAGAGACAAGGCCTGAGGCAGAACTAACACTGGAATTTGTAAAAGGGAGACTCATGGATGAATTCCAGCGCAGGAAAGAAATCATGCAAGACAATCAGGAACAGGATAAGGAAACTGCCCTGAGAATTGCAGACAACAGATTGCACAAGAAGGAAACAAGGGCATGTTTTCGGTGCAAGAAAGAAGGACACCTAAAGAAAGACTGCTCCATATGGAAGGCAGAACAACAAAAGCGATCTCCACAAGTGTCTAAGCAAAGGGCCAAGGCTACAACCAGTGACACAACCACAGAACAGTGGAGAGGATGTTTTAGAGCAACACAGACCAACTCATCACAGGACTGGTGTGTCGACTCTGGAGCCACAAGTCACATGACCAGCGACAAGAGCTTTTTCACGGTACTGGACCCAAGCAACAAAGAAGAGATATACCTCGCTGATGGAAGCAGCATCACTGCAGAAGGTATTGGCGAAGGAATTCTAAGTTGCAACAAGCCACACGGAGGCACACTAGCAATACCGGTAAAGGATGTGCTGTATGTACCTGGCTTAGAGGGAGGACTCCTATCCGTTAAACACCTAACAGAGAAAGGGCTCACCGTCAAGTTCCGGGGTAATGAATGCACAATCCAGAAGGGGACAAGGGTCCTAGCCAGAGCCTATGCAGATGAGCACCTGTATCGCTTGAGTGCAACCAAGGAACAAGCAAAACTCACTGCACATGAGCAACACAAGGACTGCATTCATCTGTGGCATCGACGCCTGGGTCACAGGCACCCGGAAAGTATAAAGGAACTGCAAAGACAGCAGCTGACAAAAGACCTGATAGTAACAGCATGTCCCTTGACCATGAGATGTGAATGCTGTATCAAAGCTAAAGCCACCAGAGCAATGCTCCCCAAGGCAAGCCAGACTAGAACCTCCAAGCCACTTGACCTCATACACAGCGATGTGTGCGGGCCCATGAAAGTACCCACATCTGGAGGGAACAGATACATAGTGACATTCTTAGATGACTACACAAGATACACAGTCACATACCTCATGAAACATAAGGATGAAGTACTGGAAAAATTAAGGGACTACATAACCATGACAAGCAACAGATTCGAACGCAAGCCACTTGTACTTCGAACCGACAGCGGAGACGAATACACAGGAAAGAGAGTTGAAGACTTCCTGAGAGCCCACAGGATAGAGTACCAGAAGACGGTACCATACATGCCCAAGCAAAATGGGGTAGCTGAAAGAAAGAACAGAACCTTAACAGAAATGATCAGGTGCATGTTGACTGACTCCGGACTGCAAGAAAAATATTGGGGCGAGGCAGTAGTTACGGTGACATATCTACAGAACCGACTCTACTCAAGAACAGCAAGTAAAACTCAGTACGAACTCTGGTATGGAAAGAAGCCTAGTGTGGGACACATCAAAGTGTTTGGATGCAAGGCATTCTGAAAGAAAAACGCACCAAACTACACCAAACTACACCAAACTGCACCAAGCTGTGGGAGGGATTCTTGTTGGATACAGCGAACACTCCAAATGATACAGAATCCTCAACCCACCCACAGACAAAGTAACTATCAGCAACAGCGTGAGTTTAGAAGAAAACCCAAACAACAGTGTAATGTCCTTACAAGAATCAGGAGAAGAAGCATGTCCCGAATCAGAAAGAGAAGAGCATCCTAAACAAATAGTTGAAATCAGTATGAGCTCAACTGAGATGCGGGAAAAAAACCGATCATCTGCAGATGCTGAAATCAGAAGATCTTCCAGGGAAAATAAAGGCAAACCGCCCACCCGCCTGTCCTACAAAGCAAGTACCGACAGACTGTCTGAGTCATCAACATGGAAAGATGTTTTATAAACGTCAGAAGGGGAACACAACAAATGGACAAAGGCAGCTACAGAAGACATGGTAGCAGATACCCCGACAAAACCTTTAGCAGGAGAGCGCCACCAAAAACTACTAAGTAAAATGGGCATAGTAGGTTAACGTCTGTCTGTTGAGAAGGGGGTTTGGTATATGCAACATCCATAAGTTAAATGCCTGCTGTATTAAGAATAGTAATTGACTATAGAGCCACCAGATGGCGCTGCTAAGTTTATGTGTACATGGAAGGGAGATGGGGTTTTGCAGTTGAATTCCTTTGTGTAACCACTCCTTCTTTTTTCTCTCATTGTCTCAGTCTCCATTTTGTCTTACTACTAGTTAGATGCAACTAAGGATCTGTGCCTGGAAAGCTTAAGTAAAGTTCTGTTTTTAAAACCTTCAGCTGCATTTGTCCTTACTGATTGTGAATCAGTTATTACTCTGCAACAAAAAATACCAGTCTGAAATCAGAGAATCTCATTGAAACTATGCAAAGTCATACATTTTACATGATTTCAGTGCAAACCTCAAGAAAAAGCCAGGTACTTTATGACTATATAATTTTAGGCCAGTAATTCCTTTTCAGCTGTCAGTAGCAAGACTGAGTGGGTCAAATACAGAACCTGTAGGGTGACTACAGATCCTTGGGGAATGGGTAAGCACATAGGTTCTCTTGCAATTCCCAACACTACCTTCTGACCTGGTATTGATCTAGGCAAAAGACAACATTCCATTAGATGAACATCTGGTGGTGAAGGTATGCATGTTTTCCACCTTTACAGAGCTTTTCCTCAGGCAAGAAAGCACTGATATGTTTTTAAACAGGCATGCATGCCTATTTACAAACTGTCTTGATACCTCTACCTCCTCCAGCAATGCAGATACAGTACTGTGCACCAGTGCTTCTTGTGCTGGATGAAGAATTGATCCCCTCTTTTTGAGGAAATTAGAGTTCTTTTAAGATGATGGATGAGTTCTTTTAAGTTGTTTTAAGGTAACAGGTGGCAATTTTCAAAGGGAATTATTCAGAGGAAGTTATTTGAGAAGAATTGATCCTGAAACTTTTTTTAGCTTCATTATTTTGTCAGTATCACATTATTACACTATTTTTAACATTATCATGCTATTTGCAATTTCCTTTCTTCATGAAACACAGAGATGCAGAAGAAATCCATTACAGGTCAACAATACTCAACTCCATTGTGCCGTGGATGGACTTTATGGTCTGTTAGTGAAAGGAACTGGGTTCTTTCAAGCTAACTCCCTGTGAAAATGTCATATTTCATGTGTCAGTTTATGTGTGTTATACAAAGTAAAAATAGTGTTAAAATGGAATTATGGAAAGTATTGGTGTGGTCTATTACATAATGGACACAGAGAGAAAAAGAAAACCTTCTTGATTGTGTGGAAGCGTAATTAACATTCCAAAATAAACCTACCCAGGATAAACAGATTGGGTCAAAGGGACTTGTAGGAAAAGAACATTATCATCCTGTTAGCAGGAGATACAAGAAACTAAATAAAACCTTGTCCAGACAGTCAAATGACCAAAGATAAACAGGCACAGCATGGTATATGGTCCTGGTGTGTTAACTGCATAAGGTCAAACATTTCCAAACAGTGTTGTGAGCAGTATTACATTGGGAGTAAGAGGAATGTATGTCCTCAGTCTGATCTCCTGTGCAAATGTCACTGTAACTAACAAATGTCAAAGACATTTTCCTAGCTAGTACTAGGATGAATGAAGTCTCTGGTTTATCATCAAATGTACAGACAACAAAGGATTTTGGACCACAGATTTCACAGCGGAGGTGGTCATTACACCTCAACTGAAGAAGAGAAATTGACAGGCTGAGCAAAAGCATGTTATTTAGAGAGCTGTCCTGGAAGAGTGATTTGACCATGTGAACTGGGCTCTAATGGCCCTCTCTGGTCTCCATATGAACGTGGGTCTGCTTCATCAGGACGTGGGAGTCTAGAGTGTAAGCCTAATGAATCCACTGCCACAATGTGGGTGGAAACGAAGGTCTCTGGTAGAGCTGAAACAAATAGTGGATTTGATATTTGTGACTATTACTCACATTTTTGGATAGCTTTCCAAAAATCTAACCAATTATTTAAACCAAAATGGATATTTGCATTTAAGCTTATTTGTGTATTCCAGTTCAGTTGCTTCTCTTATTTCAGTATTTTGGTTATTCAGGTTAGTCATTTTATTATTTTGGTTACTTTGGCCCTTTTCAAATGGGCTGGCAGTGTGGGGGGTGGGTGGAGGCCGCAGAGGTTGGGCAGTGCATGGGCAGCCCATTACATGGACACCCACCTACCTCCACCCATCTCCATGCATGGAGCACCTGCCATTTGCACCCATTGGTCCATGCATGGCACATGGTTGGATGTGGGTTGAGTGCGGGAATGTGCACTCACACCCACCCACCCACCCACCCACCCATCATGGTAGTCGCACGGATGCCCACTCCCACCACCGCCCCACCTGCACACAATGGNGGGGGGGGGGGGGGAATCCATTTGTTTGGGATATAGCACATGTGCAGTAGCATTAATAGTGCCAAAAGAAAATAACCAAAATAACCAACCCAAATAACCAAAACACCAAAATAAATTAAATAACCAAATTGCAATAACCATATTACAATAACCCAAACAAATGTCCAGTGAAGCAGGAAGGAATAGCCATTTGCCCCTGTATCGGTGGAAAGAGGTACAGATGTGGGATAACAAAGGCCATGGCTTTTTATTAAACTTTTTGGTCTGGCAAGGGACTTCTTGCAAATAGAAGACCTCTATGGCACAGTGCACCAAGTAATCTCCTAAAACTCCTAGGGGTGGGTATGGGAGGAAGAAAAAAAGTGGGGTTTTTTCCTAGTCCATATATTTGAGGAGATACGTTTGAAATGGTTAGCCAAACAAACTGATGCAATGGCACAACCTGCCTATATCTATAGGCAACCTAAGAACAGTAGCTCTATTAAGCTCACTCAGGCCTCATTTTTTGTGGTAATGTAATATGGCATTTCCCCACAACACCACAGAAAAAAGACCCACCATTGTCACAAGCGGTTGAGAGAGTTTGTTATTACATATTTCTAAATGGGTTGTGAACTTTTAAGGCCCTAAGGTAATCTAGGAAAGGAGGTTATAAAAAAAAAAAAAGGTTGAGAATCCCTGGAGTGCCAGCTCTGAAGATAACTAGAAGATATCATTCTCCAAGCGTGTCAGTCCTTCGTCAAGGTAATGTACAGCGAGAATCTCAGTCACTTGATTTCGCTTTCTGAGAAAATCCAAGGACACTCAATCATAGCCACAGGTTCGTTTCCAGCTTTCACTCCTTCAAGTGTTTCTTAAAGAGAACAACGTTTCTCAGAGCTGCATCTGATACAAAATTGCTGCTTAAGCTATCTTGCTCATTGCCATGCTCTACTTTAATATTCAATAGAGGAAATTAATAAAATACAGAATGCCTTGAAGTTTGGCATTTTCCATTGAAAAGATCAGCTCTTCCCCTGATGCATGGGGGATTTACTTTAGGAACTCAAATTAGCACTAAGTAAAATTAGCTCTGCAAATGGGGAAACTGCTTATTTAGATTACTGCATTAACGCAGACATCCCAGTGTAGAGATAGTTGCCTATCCCATTCACTACAACAATACGCAGGGACTAGTGAACACAGTCTATGACAGTGCAGAAGAAGAAAGAACAAGAAAACCTCTGGATTACAATTATTCTTGTCTTTTGTAAGGGAAGAAAAATATTGTGAGTTTATTTCCACGTGTACTTAATGCAGCATCCTGCATTTGGCTCCAGTCAGAGTGCAATCAGAAGTAATTCAAGTCATGTTAACATAGGCTGTTTTTACATGGATGCCACCCACCCACACTCATCAGATGTGTGAGAGGACGTCCATGTGAACGTCAACGGGTGGGTGGGTGTGCTTGCGCGATCCTCCCATCAACACCCATGGAGCAGCCGGGAAGGAGCCGGCATGCTCCGTGGGTGGAGATGGGTGTTTCAACACCCACCCGTCTGTGTAAACGACAACACACACACACACACACACACACACACACACACACACACACACACAGGAAGGGTCTGCCAAAACTACAAAGACATGGCTAGAGATGCCCCACAGGCACACCCACTGGGGGTCACGCAGAATGCCAGCCCGAGAGCCCTTAAAAGAAAAGCCCATGAGGACATGGGTGCGCCAGCTCCCAACATGTCAGGCAGAAAGAACCAAGGAAGCCAGTGCACGGCATGCACAGGAAGGGGCAGGGTAAGTGGGGGGATCCCGGGATGCTATGGGGAGGGTGACCCGGGCCAAGAGCACCAGGGAGGAGGGGCTGGATGGCCACTGACAGTACACCCTTCCCGGCACAGGGCAGAAGGCGCAACACAGCCCCGTCACCGCCCACATCCCCCCCCCAAACCACAGCCATGGGGCCCAGGGAGGAGAGCAATCCAGAAAGCAATGTAAGAGCAAGGGCACCCACCCACCCAGGGGAAGGGGGGAGCTGACAAGCCCTGAGCACATGCCAGGGAAACCCTGGGCAGGCAGCTGACAGCTACACCATTTCCCCACCACAGGAGAGCATCTAGACCCAGGTGCACAGCACCACCAAGGAGACAGCCAAGGAGGGCCACCGTGGAAGTCAGGAAAAACAGCAGTGCCTGCTGGGGGGAGGGGGCTATGGAACACCCCACAGAAGACTCAGGGATGCAGCAGTTCAACAGCTCACCACCATGCACTGCCCCAACAGGAGACCACCTGCTCTACTGCCATGACAGTCACTGGGTGGGCCCCTAGCTGCCAAGCTGGATGGCCCCCCAGCACGCGGAACCCAAAAGGGGGAACCCTGTTCCAGGCAGGAGACCCTGGACTTCTTTTTGCCCCCCACCTCTATGTGTATGGTCCAGTACAACCTAGTGCGCAATTACAAGGCCAAACAGGTCTATGAAGCCATTGCCCAAGAGATGCAGCAGTTGGGATACAATAGGAATGCCACCCGATGCATGCAGCAGGCAAAGGACTTGAGGTCCAGATATAAAAATATCAAGGACAACAATCTCAAGTCCAGCCGTGCCATACGCACAATGGAGTTCCAGGATCAGAGGATTGGTTCCTCTGCATGGACGGGGGCATTGTGACCTCCTGCATCCATGGCATTGCCTTTGCCAGGGGCAGAAAGAAGGCTCTAACACCCCCCTGCCCCAACCACCAGAGCTGGCAGAGCCCTCAGCCACTGGTGAGGCCATCTAGGATGCAGGAGGGGACAGCCCCAACCTACAGGTGGAGGAGGTGTCCCTGGAAACAGAAACGGGAAACATCACCCTCTGCATGTGAAGAGGACGTGGAGGTACCCAAGGCCATCCCAGGGCCCAGTGACCAGGAGACCGATGGTAGGTACACTCAGATATGGGTACAGTAGTGGGAGGCATTGGGGTAATGCTAGGTGGACAGGGGCATGGTAGCGCTACCGGCCCCAACCCCATCCAAGAGTCAGCAAGGGTCGGACTGAGGGTACAGCAAGGAGGCGGACCGGGAACACTAAAGGACAAAGGGTAGGGACAGCACCGGGGAAGGGGGGCACGGAGGAGGGACAGGGTGATGAGGCCGTGACAGGGACAGGTGAGAAATGCACTGGGATTAGGGGAGCAGGGATGGGGCCATACAGGTCCCTGTGCCAATAAATGTTGGCCTTGTACAGCTGCCTCTGTTCTCTTGCTGTGTCTGTGGTCCTGTCCCCCTGGATATTGTAGTTGCTGGTGCTAATGCTGGTGTGGTTTGTGGGGGTTGGGCCTTGGGGTCTCAGAGTGTTAGGGTGGGATGGTTGCTCCAACAGGCACACTTTGCCATTAGCTGCTGTTATGGCTATCTGTACCAGAGGGGGTTAACTCAGAGCTTCGGTGCTGTGCGGTGCCCGTGCACCTTGCGGGCTCTTGCAGCTCATGGTTCATATTAGCTGGGTGTTATGTTACTGTGCTGCAGGGCCTTGCCTCTCACCCCCTTCAACTGGCCTAGGGATTTGGAGTCCACGAATGGTGGGGCCATGGAGTGTGTGGATGGGCACTGTGCTGTTATTTTGGAGTTGCCCGTGCACACTTGCACATACATATGTGGGGGTGGTTCCTAGCTCTTCCGGGTGGGATGTTACGTGATATGGGCTCTTGGCTCTCTAGTGTGTGCTCCTTCTGTGGTCTGTCACTTCCCGCCCTGTTGTTGTTCTCCCTAGCTGTGTTCCCCTGGTTCTGTGAGCCCCGTGGCATGTTTCAGGACTTTGCTGTCTCCCACAGCAGCCTTGCACACGGCCAGCCATGCATTGGGGCTGTGTGGTTGTGCATGGCTCCAGGGACCCACTGTCATTTCCCTCAGTGTCACCTCTCTCTGTGGTCTGTCCCTGGCTGGCTCCGACCCACCCCCTCTCGGGCGATTTTGCTTGCTGCACAGGGCAGGGTCCTTCCTTCTCTCCATCCATTACTTTCCATTCCTATTTACCTGACCTCACTCTGGTTCCAACCCCATGGTGCACTGTGTCTACCAACCCCTATCAGTCTCCCATTACATTCTTGCAGTCATGGAGGGGCGCCGTACCGGAGGGCTCCTGATCGTGAGTCTGGGCAGCCCTCTGGGTGAAATCTGCTTCCCTGTGCGCTCCCTTGGTCTCTGCCACTGTGGCAGTGTCTGGGAGGGCCCAGTGGGAACAGCTGGGCTGTTTTCCGGTGGGAAGAGTTGGGCTGTTGTGAGCTTTCGGGTGGTGAGCAGGACGTTTCCCCCTGTTGTTGTCGGCTCCCTGTCCCCATCTCCCGTTTGTTCTTCCCTTCTAGCAGCACCATCAGAAACACAATCACAGCAGCCATTTAGGGGTGCGCTGTGTGCTGCCCTGATATTAGTCCCCCTGGAAACAGGAACTGATTAGAATGTTGCACACAACTGGAAAGAGACTTCCCTGGTTCCCTCCCTACTCAGATAATTTATGGTCGGTTCCCATCTAAGCTCTGCTGTGTGGTTGGGGATACAGAAAGCAAGCTTAGTTCTCTGCAAAAAGCAGATGGAGGCACGGAGCAGCAAGCTGCCACTGGACCAGAGTTCAGCAGCCCTGCAGTAATCAGCCTTATTTCTGATCTCACGCGATTAGTGACACTAATTGCGATATTAGGACTGAGGCTAAGAAATAGTGTCTCTTGCAATAAATTTGCAAGAGTTGGCAATGCTGGGTCTAAAGCCATATAGTAGGGTGGTAATTACTAAATAAATATATGACAACCCAGGTGGCGGGTTGTTTGTTTAAAATATAAAACATATAACTCCTAATAGTTCAAAGGTCTCAGTTACACAGCAACATTGATTATAATTAATATAGCTGTTTGAATAGATGTCTGAATATATTGGTTGATAAAAAAATGAGCCTTAAATTACTCTGGAAAACACTGCTGATCTCAAGACAGGCGCTCTACCTCTAGTGCAGATCTTCAGCATGTATAGACTAGTATTTACATTGTGAATTATTAATCAAAGCAATGGAAATATTTAAAGACCCAATTAAATCATCATTAATTTATCATAGGCTAGGGGAAAATAACCTAAATTTCTGCTTAGTAAATACTTGCTACTTACTAAGCAGAATGTTTTTCTCCCCTTTTTAAGACATTTCATCTTACCCATCACTGTGCGTTTTAACCTTATCACCACTTGTTTTCAACTGCACAAAATAAAATTGTGCTTTACAGACAAATCCTCATAGAGGGAACATGGTCACTGAAAATAGAATAAAATTTTAAATATCCAGGTTGGGCCTATTCATCCTTGTCATCTGGACACTTCATGGAATATGCTTTTTTCCTGGATCAAAGGGTCACACTCCCATTCCCACCTCCTCACCTATCCCCAGCCTTCTCCCCCCTCCTGGTACCTAGTGAGAGCTACAATTCCTACCATAGCCACTGCTGCCACAGGCCCACCATTACCACCACTGCTGCTTCTCCCGTTTCTCTGGGGATCACCACCAGACTTGCCCAGAGCCACAACCATAAAGAGTATTTTCAGTTTCCCCTCAGGTGAGGGAAAATGTTGACAGGGCCACCCAATTCCTCATCTGGCCTGAAACTGAAGAGTCAGTTTGCAGCTTTGAAGGCTCTGCAATCCATATGCCCTGCCTGGGACCCAGTAGTAACTACCTGTATCCTAGGAGGCTATCCAAGCTCTTAAATCATTGTCAAAATAATGGTTAATCCTGTCCAAGGATCTGGCTATGGGAGAGTATACTTACTGGTTATCATTCTGAAGACCATCTTTCATCACTGAAGCTGCATGCTACTTAAACCTGTGAACCGAGATATTTGCTCAAAATTCAAGCTGGAATGAATATCTGACTTTTTATTCTTGAATAGTAAACACCACAGGCTGTGGGTCGGGTGCATTTCGATGGGTGGAGATAGGTGGAGGTGTCTGTGTAAACATCATGGGCGGTGGGTGTAGGTGTACTGGCAGTGGCAGTCCATTGGCAGCAATTGGCAGTGGAGTCCATTGCTCCATGGGTGGGTGGTGGGTGGAGATGGATGTTGCACAGGAGCATGCACACACCTACACCAACTGCCTACGGTGTTAACACAGATGCCTCCACCCATCTCCACCCAGCAAAACTGGGTGGAGGCATCTCATGAGAAAGGGGTCCATGTTGCAGGGCTGCAGTGTTGCCCTGTGGATGCCCTGTAACATGTATAATAAAATGTAACATCCATTTTATCAGTGTTAGAGTGTCTGGGTGAAAAGGGCCTATATAAAAATGACCAAAATACAGAAACAAAGAACACAAACTACCAAAAATAGATAACTAAAGTGCATAGTGCTTATTTTCTTTCTCAAGAAAGGTTCAAATAAGGCAAATATGATAGCTATGATATTCACCATGGATATTCATTTCAGCTGTACCCAATATATTTTGTTTTTTTAAAAAGTATTTAATAATTTCCCCCTTAATTTAGTTTAAAAAAGGAAGACCACTTAAGAATTGTTTTTGCAAGATGTGAACAAAAGATATACCTCCACTGCATTTGTGACAAAGAAAGTTTTGATTGATTTCATCCAGAGAAGTAAATGACACTTCATCAATATTTTTACTTTGTCATTTACGTATTTTTAAAAACTGGATGTAGGACAAGGCAAAAAGGTCATCCTCTTTTGCTTATATTAAGTTTTAGTGCTCATGAAGGACTCGCTGGTGTAGAAACTGAATGTATCTATCGACAGTGCAGTGCAGACACAATATGGGCAGCAGGAACAAATTTAATGACTGATTCTTGTTCTGCTGCAGTCACATCCCACTGATTAAGACTAATGCTTTTTGGAGACTGTTTTCAATAAGTATTTCTGCAGCTTCACCAGGATGATTTTATACTTTTAGCAGAGCACAGTCCTCATCCTCCAGGTAAATAATTTTATTTATTTATTTTATTTATTTTCTAGATTTCTACCCCACCCCTCCTGAGAACAGCTCGGGGACTAGGCTGGTAACTTGCATGACACTTCAGTGTACTACAATTAAAAAAATATCATATTCTCACTCATAACAAATGGAGTCATTGTCCACTCTCATACATACAATGAGCATTTTTACACACACATTAAAGTTCCAGATGTTTTAATCTTCTGGGTTTACAAGTCCACAAGTAAGTTCCGGATTCATTTTTTCACACACGCACACTGCCCTGAGGCAGTTCCTGGATGCATTCTTCACACAAACACTGCCCTGAGGTAGCCTAAAGTAGCCACTGTTGTAGACATGACAGGCTGCCATGGAAACCAAGTGACCACAGCTGCCTGGAGCAATGCAATTTACCAGGAGAACCTTTTACACACAAACGTTCTGGGAGAAGTTTCACACAGAAGTTCAAAGATCCGGATGTTTAAGATTAGGGTGAGTGATTTAGACACACAGAAAGTTCAGGATGTAATAGCAAACATCCAGGAGAAATGTGTGTGTAAAAGCACAAATTGACATTCCTCCCCTTCCCCCAGCCCAGTACAGTCCCTCCCGATGGTCAGAACTTACAATCCTATTACTTATAAGAATGCCCTAGGCAGAGAGGCACAGTCCCATATTACAGGCAGTGGTTCAGTGATCATGGTTATGATGCATAACATTGCTTCTTGCTGTGAAGAAGAATTTGCCAGTCACTGAACTCTAGCATGTCACTTTGACATGCCACTTACGTATGTGCAGCCCCTTTGTACACCCGGCAAATGAAGGCTGCACCCAAGATCAATTAGGACAATTAATTGATCATGTTATGCCGAAGGACCAGATTTTTGTTTGCAATGCATATGGGCTTTCTATTGGATTTTCAGGATGAGATGCAACATACATTTGTCTCTCGATTCAGAACATGGACCTCACTTTATAAGTGCACTGCTGTGGAATGAAAACATAGCAATTCTAGCAAAAGAAAGCCCAGGCTAATGAGGACAGCAAGAATACTGCAGGGGATGGCTTATATCTCTGTGCAGATAGAGTGTTAATCCGACCCTCTCTCAGGTTATCTCACTAGTGGAAGTTAAAGATCTCATTCCATTTTTCAAAAAAGACAGGGGATAAACTCTGTGTCTGAACAAATATCCCTTGTCTACAGTTTCTATCGATGACTGCAAAACCACCTCAGGTATTGCTGAATGGCTACTCTGTTTGTACACTATGGCTAAAATTAACCCCATATGCTTTGTACACCTTTGACAGCCTATTCTGAGAATACTACTGGAATTGAATTTGAGTATACTGCATACAGGAAGATTCAACACTCTCTGAATTATCAAGATTTAAAGGGCGTGGAATAGTAGTCATCATCAACTCCATATGAACAAAGTCGTAAATACCAAAGATTCAGATCATCCATGAAGGTGCTTAGTGTCTCAGCAAAAATATATTATTTCAATCTATTTGTGTCCAAAACCAAAACTCCAGATAAGAAAGCCCAGTTGTTATGGAAAGTTGCGATCTGAATCTAAATGTTATTATTGGTTTTAATATGTGTAAGACTTACAAAGTCCGAATCAATGTACCAACACTTCCCCTCCTGGCCCATCAGTTTATCAAACTAAACTCTGCTGACTCTTTTCTCGGGAAACAAAGTAATAATCTTTTAAATGGATAAATCCAATACTTCATGAGTTTTTTTTTTCTTTACAAATGGTTCCAAGGGTTTACCTTTCTAGTTTATACTGATAACGCAGAAGACCTCAGCACATTTTAATCCTATCTACCAGCACCAGTTGAGAGATACGTGAGTTTTGCAACTGCACATTCACCAGTGTCAGCAGCAGACATCACTTCTTATGCTACATCAGGTTCTCTTAACAGACACTTGGCTCAGTTTTACAAGATGCTCAGTGCCCTCATCGCCAAAGAGAAAGGAACTCAGTAGCAAGTCCAGTGAGTGAGAAAACCTAAGGTGTTTTCTAAATTGTACAAGTATCTTTCACTGTTCCAATTCTGCATGATGGGAAAACAACTGCAGTACAATCTCCTGTATATGTATCTTCCATATCCAAATCCTTCTAGCTTGTGCACACTCACTGTGTCATCTGTTACTTTTAGGGAACATAAAACATGCCTGGCATACAAAGCATCAATAGTGTCTCTCACCTCTTCAGCTCTCAACGCTTCATCCCGCTCCCATATCTGGACAAAATGGTGTCTAGATAGGTCAGAGATGTATTACTAGTGTTATGGTACCTCTTAAGAGCTCTAATTAAGATTCTGTTAGTCATTTAAAAAAAGAAGAAGACTCTCCCTGACCCAGACAAGTAACTTACAATCTAGATATTAAATAGATCATAACAGAACAAACAATGGGCATGGTGGTGGCTGGGAAGTTAAAGTACCAAACCTCCAAAGAAACCAGCAATTTACCATGAAACAGCTCATCCTTTGCTGATATTAAGCATGAAGGATGCTTTAGATCCTGTCTATGCATCATGGCCACCGTGGTCTCTTGTCCCGTGGGTTCACTGTCCTGTCCAAGAGTCTGCTCATCTCTTTGTCAAGTCCCAATCTCTGCCCAGTCACTCTCCCTGCTGGGTTGCATCCTCTTACTGCTGCGGTTAGGGTCAGGGCACTGTTCACTGACTTGATTTCCAGCCCCTGCTTGGGCAAGTCTCCTGGGTCCTCCTAGTGTCCTCTCCAGCTGGGTTCAGTTCTTGTGTCTCCTGCGACTAGTCCGCTGGATCTCTCTCCACCCCTCTGCTCAGGCCCCTCTTACCAGTCCCACTGGGTCTGCTTCACCACTGAGCCTGCCACTCTCACCAGCTGGCACCAGGGTACTTCTACTTGTGTCTCTTTTCCACAGGGCTTTGCCAAACTCCTAAGGGAAGTCCAGTGCCACCCCATAGCCACCAATTTTCTTGCAGCTGTGTCCTCAAATTACCTTTGCCCGCCTCCTCGCCTGTTGGTTTCTCTTCTTACAGCTCCCACTCCTGCCAAGTCCCGCTATCTCTTAAAGGGGCAGGGTGACCTAGGGGTCTCCCTGCTACACTGTAATTAGGGCCAGTCTTGCCACAGGGCAACCTGCAAATTCTAAGGCTTCTCCTGCCTGTAGGATAGGGCATTTGGAGTCCCACTAGTTATAGGTTATTTCCACAAAGACACAAAAGAATAATTAGAAAATTAAAATTACAGGCAACTAAGCTTTTTAGTAGCTAATATTTTTACACTTTTCTCTTAAGCTTTGAGTCTTATGTGTAGAAATAATGATGGATTGAGGTCTCAGGATGTGCTGGAAGACAATTTAGTTATTAAAGACTCATTTTACTTGCTAAAATAACAAGAGTGTTATGGAAACCTTATTCCATGTAATTAATGAAGACTGAAGAAAGGGTAAGAATAATTTAGGTGCTTCACTGAGTAACTTAAAACTTATCAGTGAATAGTTCAAAATAAATGAAACAGTCTAAAATAAAAAACAGTGATATGATATTAATAATGAAAATAGAAAATGATTTATTTTAAATCATTTTAAAAATAAGCTCAGAGAAGTGTTGCCCTAAAGACCTAAGAAAACAAAAGGCTGATGAATGACAGGAGGAAGAGTATAAAGTTTAAAAAAAAAAAAAAAAAGCAACAAAGATTTTTAACATGTTTCAAGAGACTTCCAGGAGGTTTGGGCTTTTTGCTTTTTAAAAAAATTAAAATTATGGGAAATGATCCATTCCTTCCACAAATGTGCATAATTACCAAGCCTTTATTACAGGTCACGGATTAACATCAGGATCATCCCATTTCTCATAAATTATAGTTAAGGGTTTATCCAAGAACTGAAGAGAAGTCACTCCACTTGTGATTTCTTAATGGATTGTACTGAGCATTAAGCTTGGTATTAAAAGGAAACTTTATGAATTAATTGCAGGTCATTTAAACTGAATACTGAGATGGCAGGAACAGAAACGCTATCTTTGGAAATGCTATTCTGATACACAGTTGCAAGGTTTATTGGTATATTTATTTAATTCTGTATCATAAGAGGAGTGTTTTAACTTCCTTAGGTGCGCTCACTACTTGCTGTGGGCATCCAAGTGCGTTCACAGACACAATAAAAGGTGGGGTATTTTTTGCATTTTATGTATTATGTCATGATTTTTAAATTCATCTGCAAATTCAGAACAAAATGGATATTATCCTCTACCATCCACAGTCATTAAACAAAGCACAAAAAGTGATATCCCACTGACATGACAAGATGACAGTGTGCTTTACACCGACTTTGTACTGCTATCTACTGCCCTTGTAAAATGGAAACGTGGGGGGGGGGAGCAGTGTTCACGCAGGTGCATGTGCAGTGGGGAGAGGGTGTAGATGGGCGCCCACCCATCTCCACGCATGGAGAAACCACTGTGGCCCTTTTCTAACAGGTACAAATACATAGGGGATGGGTGGAGGTGGCAGTGTGTGTGTGGTGCAAGGGCGGCCTGTCGCACAAACACCCACCTCCACCCATCTCCACGTACGGAGCATCCGCCACTGGTGGAGGTGGATGAAACACGAGAGCACACCACCACTCACCCACCACCGCAATTGCATGGACGCCTCACCCACCCGCACATGTGGGTATGGGGGGGAGGAGCATCCATGCAAAAAGGACCTGTTTTTGTTGGTTGGTCTGTGCGTGGATGATGGATAGTGCTGGGAGTGCATGCGTGTTCTGTGGGAGTGTGCATGCACACACCCCTACCGCTACCCAACAACCCACTGCAGCTTGTACATGAGACGCACGCACGCACCCACGCATGAACACCCAGATTTCTGGGGCCCTTTTCAAACAGAAGCAGGTGGGGGGGCGGATGGGGGCAGTGCAGTGAGTGGGGGGGTGTTCCCATGTATCCCCACCCACCTCCACCCCTGGAGCATCCAGCTTTGGCACCCATTGCTCCGTACGTGGGTGAAGGTGGGTGGAGATGAGTGCAGGACTTCTGAGGGGTGAAATACAGCCCTGCAACATGCATGTTGGGTGGGTGATGGGTGGGGAGTTGTTTGTCTAAAACCCTCTGTTAAACTAACATACTCCACAAAAAACTTCTCTTCCTACTCTGTAAGATTTGCCCAAATAAGAAATTTCTGTGGGCATGGGTGTTTTTACACACACATTTCTCCTGCATGTTTGCTGTTACATCCTGAACTTTCTGAGTGTCTAAATCACTCACCCAGATCTTAAACATCTGGCTCTTTGAACTCTGCATAGAACTTCTCCTAGAACTTGTGTGTGTAAAATGTTTTCTCCTCAAACTGCTTTGCTGTGGTCACTTGGTTTCCATGGCAGCCCCTCACTTCTATAGCTGCAACTACTTTAGCCTACCTCAGGGCAGTGTGTGTGTGAGAGACAAATGTATCCAGGAACTGCTTCAGGGCAGTGTGTGTGAGTGTGTGTGTGTGTGTGTGAGAGAGAGAGAGAAGAATGCTTCCAGAACTTACTTGTGGACTTGTAAACCCAGAAGATTGAAAGACCAGCACTTTAAGGGGTGTTTAAATGCCCTATGATGTGTTGATATTAAGCAAGTTCACTTCTTAATGGGTATGAATAAAATGAATATTTTCAAGTTATTTGATACTCCGGTTGTCATATCATGGTAATATATGTAATAATTTCTCAACAAGTGCCATGCCTATGTTGCCTGCAATATTTTCCCTTCCTATCGGCTGCTCACCTCTCCTTTGTAATTGCGTGGGTCAGACAGTTGGTTGAAAATGCAACAGTTCTTTGTCTAGTAATGGAATATAATTTGGTTTAGAATACTTGCCTTTTTCTGCCTGTAGGTTTCTTTTCTAATTATAAAAAGGAATAAAAATAAAAGCAGATATCAAAATACAGTCAAGTGTAATTAAAGGGCTCCACATCACAATTCTGAAGCCCCCAAACCCTCAAGTTGTCATATTGTTCAGTTATTCAAGCAATGGGACTTAATTAGATTTCACACATGCATGAATATTACATTGAACATGGTGTCAACAGTGAAAGAAAGCTAAGAGAGCAATTACTTTTAACTTTTTTAACTTTTTTAAAAAAATTTTTATTTTTTTTTTTTAAGAATGAAGCAAGACTATGGGTGCAAACAAATAAGACATTAGGCCCATGGGAGCCTGGGAGTCACCTGCTCATCTGGTAGGCTGCCACCAAATGTTCACATGCTACAGCCTCGTTGTGGGAGGTTGCTATGGGATGTGTGGGCCGGCAACAGTCGGTGGCACAGCCTGGGCGAAGCCCCAGCTACGAGGGCTAAACTGGGCTAATGTTCTCCCATGTATTCAGACCCTGCCCAGCCCTGCTGTGAGGCCAGATCAGAGGAATGGGCCTGTAGAAGCATCCTCATCCTAGTTGCCAAACAGCTGATAGGGAGCAGTGGAGCCGCCCATAGCACTTGATTAGCATATGTACCCTCTCTGGGTGAGTGTATGTCTCTGGCCCTCTTATTTTATTTTTGTTCAGGTCTTCCTGGGGGCATGATCCTGCTGCACAGTGGGGGTCTGGCCATCCTGTCCCATAAGGATGGCTCCACAGTCAATCTGTGCCGTGAAGGGACCTGTGACAGCAGCCCTTGTGTCTGGTTTACTGAGTGGGATGCTCATGTGAACCACGCTCCTTGCCAATCTGAGGAGAGACAGCTGCAGTGGCCCTCCACGGGTAGCCCGGGGTGCTGGCTCACCATCTTTT
>QEPC01004437.1:250494-301649 GCA_003113815.1 Sphenodon punctatus | reverse complement strand
CGAGGTGACGAAGGCATGGATGAGGGAGGCCAGGTCCGGGCCAGAGACATACGGACGCAGCCTACGTACCAGGTAAAGCTGGCGGAAGGCAGCCTTGGCGACTGCCTCCACCTGCCGCTCCAGACGCAGGTCTGCGTCCAATACGACCCCCAGACTCCGGACCTGCTGAGCTACAGGGGGGCAAACCCCCCCAACTAGGGGGGCCACCACCCCCTTCGCCCTCCCCACAATGTTATTTATTTATTTATTTACCATATTTGTATCCCACTCTTCCTACCTCACGGTAGCCCAGAGCAACCAACAACAACAATATAATATAAAAACAATTTTTTTTTAAAAACGTAAAAAAAACCCGTAATAAACAAAAGCAGGGGAGGAAACACACACACACACACCCCACCCAACTCAACCCAACCCCTCTCCCTCATCAAAAGCCTGACAGAACAGTCAGGTCTTACAGTTCTTGCGGAAAGCTGGGAGGTCCGGGGCCAAATGGGCCCCTACCAGGAGGGAGTTACACAGGTGCAGCGCAGCCACTGAGAACGCCCTGTCCTGTGTGGCCCCCTGGGAAACCTGGGGACCTCCAACATGGTGCCCCCGGCCGGCTGCAGGGGCCGATCTAGAACCTGGGAAGTGAGGCAGTCTCCCAGATAGGCAGGGCCAAGACTGTGTAAGGCTTTATAGGTTAAAAACAACACTTTGAATCAGGCACGGAAGACTATTGGGAGCCAGTGCAGAGATCGGAGCACTGGTGTAATGTGCTCCTGGTGGCCCAGGCCCACCAGGAGCTGGGCTGCCGCATTCTGCAGCAGTTGCAGCTTCCAAGTCATCACCATAGGTAGCCCCACATAGAGCGTTACACAGTAGTCTAACCAAGAGGTAATAAAAGCATGGATGATCATGGCCAGATCTGAAACCGCAGCCAGCGGCTGAAACCGCCACACCAGATGTAACTGGTGGAAGGCACCCCTCACCACAGCCTGCACCTGGAGATCCAGGTGGAGCTGCGCATCAAGGAGCACCCCCAGGTTCCGAACCTGGGAAGTTAGTGGAGGACAAACCCCCTAAATTGAGGAGGCTGTCATCTCCCTCGACTTACCCACTAACATAACCTCCGTCTTGTAGGGATTCAGTCGCAGTCGATTAGCCCTCATCCAGTCCCCCACAGCTGTCAGACACTGGGCAAGCACTGAGACAGCAGGGCCGGGTCGGTTGAAAATGAGAGGTACAGTTGAGTGTCATCTGCATACTGTTGACACCTCACTCCATACCCCCTGATCAGTTCGCTGAGCGGCTGCATATACACATTGAACAGGAGAGGGGACAAAACAGAACCCTGTGGGACCCCACACGAGAGGTCTCAGTGTGATGAAAAATGATCACCGAGCACCACCCGCTGAGTTCTTCCTGTCAGGAATGAGCAGAATCATTCCAGAATGATCCTGTCCACCCCTGCACTGTCCTGCAGGCACATCACCAACATCTCGTGGTCAACGGTATCAAATGCATCTGACAGATCTAATACGACATAAAGGGTTGATTGACCCTTATCCTTTTCACAGCACAGATCGTCGACCAAAACCACCAATGCTGTCTCAGTGTCATGTCCTGGACGAAAGTCAGACTGAGAGGGATCCAGATAACTGACACGACCGAGATGCTCTTGGAGCTACTGAGTCACTACCCACTCAGTAACCTTCTCTAAAAAGAGAAGGTTAGAGACAGGCCGATAGCTGGCAGGGGAGTCAACGTCAAGCGACGTTGAGCAGAGGCCGTGCCACCACCTCTTTGAGACAGCTTGGCACTCTGCCCTCCCGTAGGGAGGCACTGACCAGTTGTGCAATTCAATCTTCCCATTGCATAAACAGGGAAAAAATGAATTCAATGATCCACTGTTTGGAGTTCAATATCATTTCCCATTGATAGGATTTAACAAGGGGTAAATCTTCTCAACTTCAAGAAAACTACATGTAGGATTGTAACTCACTTCTCGAATTCATGCCTTTCTTGATGAGAATCAGGGTTCTTGGCTTGTTCTTGCATGCATGACATATTCCCCATGAAGGGGCTGTGTGTGGGCTGCATGCAGGTTGTACATACACACATGACTTTAGGATCAGCCCTATTGTCAGTAGGAATGGCTGCAAATGATTTTACAAGATTTTAAAGATTATTCAGTGAAAGCATGTATATTTTTAAAAATGTCATGAAAATCTCAGAGCTGTGTTCTTGCTAGAACTATGCCAACTTAAGAGATGGGAAAGCCAAGGAATGTTCAGAAGATCACATAAAGTTCGGTCCTGTCTGCAGAAAGATTTTTATAATAGCAAGTGCAACCAATTTTATATTGGCCTTGTCAGAATCCACATGTAGGAAGTCAGGGCCACGCAGACAAAAAAACCAATTAAAGCAGTAAGTAAACAAGATATAGCAGTAAGTACTTCAAAGGGGTCCCATGAAGATTTGATTGCAGCCATAGAGTGGTCTAAGCCAGGAATACTCTTCATTTTTATGCTTTGTACAGCTATGAACACATTTACGGCACGTTAGAGAAGTAGGTGAAATTCAAGGGCTTCGGCTCTCAGGAGTTCATACTATAGTAATAAACAATGGGGGTGGGGGGTAAAGTAAAGAAAATCATTTTTCATATTTTCAAGAAAAAATTGAATTTGGAAAATGTCAATGTTAATATATGCAAACATGCTTCTTTTTGTCTGGGTTTGTACCTGTAACAAGGAGCTTGTCCTGGTAATTATTTTTCAGTAAAATGGCCTCAATGAGTCACGCCACTCCAACACTTCCCACCTTGTAGTGTTTCTTTATTTACACTGAATTGGTTCAGGAACAAAAATGCGTTTGCCAAATACCTTCAATCCTAAAGTCCAGCAACCTTCTTCCAGAGGTGCTGCAGCCAGCCACTGTCAAAATGCCTCCCTTCTTCCAGTCACAGCTCATCCTTAATCCCAGGTTCAGCACCCTCGTCAGCTCCCAGTCTCTGCAGCAAAGCTCTTTCCCTGCCTGTTGCTGGCAGAAGACTGATTTTGTCCCTGGGTTTGAAGAATTTTATAGCTCCAGAAAGGGGCACAGTCAATTGGCTTGATTCCAAACCCCAGCTTGTAGCTTATGCATTTGTGCAGAGCTTGCATGTGGCTTGCACATGGCTTGCGCACAGGTCATAGACTTGCCTACGAGATGCTCACGCCAGTTGCATGTGAGATGCGCGTGTGGGGTTTGCACGGCATGGGGGGGATCAAGCCCACTGAAGGCAGAAAGTTCCCTTAAATGGATAGCTATCTCATGCATTGAAACTTGCCTCCCAGAGGTCACATCCTGCAGGGACCTAAGGTGCAACTGCTACAGTACCCCTTATGTTTAACTTAAAATCAAAACAAACATTCTATTTAACTTTTTAAAGTATGTTTTTGAAACAAAACTACTTGTTTCTGACCAAGGTTTAATGGTAAGTGGATTTGAACATTGAATTTGGAGAGATTCTCTCTCCAATTCACATCCTTTCTCACAATTATAAAGAAATCAGTTAATTGCAAAAAGGAAAACAGAAGAACCTAAATCAACAGTTTTAACTGAATATTGTTAACAACAGTGTCTTTGCCAAAGGGCATTGCTATGTGCAACATGCCACATTGATTTATCATTAACCAAAAACTGAAGAAAATTATTCATGAGTAGAAAGTATCAAGCAGTTGCTCACATAACTAAGCAGCAAACACTTGAATTGCTTCAAGGCAGGTCCGAAAAGTGTCAATAGGGAGAAATTAGAGGTTGTTTTTGTTGTTGTTGTTTTTTGGTGGGGAATCATTAAGTACCATGGGTTGTGCAAATGATTGCTTGCACCAATGCTTGAGATTTATGTCCAACCATATGGGCATACCCTGTTTGGTGTCTGCAAGCCCTGTGGCGAATCTTGCAACCTGTGCTTGACAAGTGCATGATGTCACTAGCATTAACAATGTGTTGGCAACTCGGTGGACTGTCAATAATATGAAATTAAGTTCCTAACCAGGCAGTAAAAACCAGCAGAGAAAGAGGGCCAAATTCTGATTACTCTACCATCTGTTTGTGGCTTGTGTAGCTTCCCTGGCATTATCTGTGATGTAATCAGAAGTGGTAGCTTTTATGATATGAAAATTGCCAATGCATGCTTCTTCTCTACATTCTGCAAGATCTCACATCTACTGTGAGGTATAAGGGGAGATCACCTCTAGCGGCACCTTTACATCTAAAGTAAAGTAAACCTTTACATCTAAAATAAATGCATAAATAAATTAAATAAAGTGAAATCACCTCTAGATGAAGATTGAGCAGTGAAGACTGAACTTTCAGTCCATGACTTCCATATCTTTCAACTAATTTCAGTGGTGGGTGTGGTTTTGATAATATCCAGATAGAACTGTATTGCAGTTGCCAACTTCTTACAAACATCAGGGATGGGCTTTGAACTCCTGGCCCAAGATTGTGTGCGGGGCTGCTTTTCCACCACTGCTTGTTCTTATGGGAGTTGGATTCCTTAGTATAATGTTCACCCTTATCTTATTCTCTATGCACACCTGCTAGAGGGCATGGACTCACCTGTCACAGCCTGATTGGCTCCTTGAACTATTTTAAACATACTGGGGGCTGTAGCAGGTATGCAGTTTCTGTAGGTAATTCTCACTAAAGCTGCCCTTGCTCACAGCTTACACACACACATTAGGGATGTGCAAACGCAGTTCAGAGGTTTGGGGTTTGGCCCAAACTCGGGGTGTTTGGCCTGTTCATGAACACCCCGAATCCGAACCAGCCGAACAAAGTTCGGGTTCCGAACCCATTCGGGCGGGGGTAGGGGTCAGGGAGGAACCTGGTATTCCCTCCCCCCTCCAGACAGTGTGGGTGGAAGGGGCGCTGGGGAGCACCTCCCCCCCCACCCTGCCCAGCCTTGTAGTTTTTTTTTAACCCCTCTGCCCCAGTGATTGTCCTACCTGGTGGTGCCAGGGATCCGGTCCCGGGTCCACTGGCCCCGGGTCCACCGGCAGGTCCAGTGGTGGCAGCACTCTGGAGCTCTTCAGGCTCCTACTAGGCCTTCCGGGTCAAACTGAAAGGCGTAGTAGCAGCCTGAAGCGCTCCGGAGCGCCACCGCCACCGGACCCACCGCCGCTGTTGCTGCTGCCACCAGACCCAGAGAGAGCCCTGACACCACTAGGTAGGTCGGGCTCTGGACTTAGTAGTGGCAGCGGCGGCGGCAGCAGCACTGTGGAGCGCTTCAGGCCGCTACTAGGCCTTCCGGTTTGACCCGGAAGGCCTAGTAGCAGCCTGAAGTGCTTCAGAGCGCCGTTGCTGCCAGACCCACCGCCAGACCTGCCGCTGCCGGACCCAGGGCCAGAGCCCCAGCACCACCAGGTAGGGCGATCCCTGGGGTGGGGGGGTTAAACATTTTTTACGAGGCTGGGCGGGGGAGGAGGTGCTCCCCAGCGCCCCTTCCACCCACGCAGCCTGGAGGGAGTAGGAAACCCCCCCACCTGAAAGGGCCGAACACCAAACCCCCCAGTGTTCACATATCCCTAACTCTCTCTCTCTCTCTCTCTCTCTCACACTTGGGGTTTCTCCCCATTTTCCTTTAGTCTTGATAGTTGTGCTGTCTGAACTGCCTCTGCAGTCTGGTTCCTCATTGCTCTAGCTTTAGCTTGCTTTCCTTCCCTTCTGTTCTTCTCTGCTGGTTCCCTTATATCTTTTGACTTTATTTTGCCTCTACATCCTCTTACTTGCAAGTTGTTCTATCATCCTTGTGCCTTATAACCTTGTCCCTTGCACCCCAGTGCTCTAGTTGTGTTCCTCTCCCCCTCTTATACTGTCAGTGTCTGCCCTTCTCCTAGGCTTTCTGCATCCTGTCTTGTTTCCTTCCTGGATTCCTGTTGCTTTGTTCTTCAGTCATTCTCTACCTTGGCTGTAGCCTTGTCCCCTTACTTTGCTATTGTCTGGGCCTGTTTAGCCTCTGTTTCTGGCCGTGTTATAGCTCTTATCTCCGTGACTCCCTTGCTCCTAGCCTTGGTCTGTTGTTTCTTGCTCCCCGCTCTTGTTTCCTGTTTGGCTCGCTTGGTCCTTGTGCTCTGATCCCTTGGTCCTAGCCTCAGTCTGTTGTTCCTTGCTCCCTGCTCTTGTTTCCTGTTTGGCTCGCTTGGTCCTTGTGCTCTGATTCCTTGGTCCCTTGTTCCTAGCCTTGGTCTGTTGTTCCTTGTTCCCTGCTCTCATTCCCCACTTGGCTCTCTTGGTCCCGGTGCTCTAACTCAGATCCCTGTGACTCCCTTGCTCCTAGCCTTGGTCTGTTGTTCCTTGTTCCCTGCTCTCATTCCTCACTTGGCTCTCTTGGTCCCGGTGCTCTAACTCGGATCCCTGTGACTCCCTTGCTCCTAGCATTGGTCTGTTGCTTCTTGTTCCCCGCTTGGCTCTCTTGGTCCCTGTGCTCTGATCCCTTGCTCCTGGCCTTGGTCTGTTCTTCCTTGTTCCCTGCTCTCATTCCCCACTTTGCTCTCTTGGTCCCTGTGCTCTAGCTTTGATCTCTTTGACTCCCTCATTCCTAGCCTTAGTCCCGTGTTCCTTGCTCTGGGTTTTGACCCCCTACCCTTGATCATTGTTCCTCGACCCATGATCCTTCCCCTGTCTGACAGCTTTCTTTCTTTCCTAACCTCAGTGATTAGCCATATATTCTCTTTGATTGGTTTTTCCAGCTTTGGTGCAGAACACTCACTCTCCAGTCATTGGAGAATGGCTGTGAAGTCTCTTGTTCTCTTATTGACTCCTTCCCCAACCCTTCTGACACTCTCTTGCCCTTCCCTTGCCCCCCCCTTTCCAGGCTCTGCGCCCTAGGACCTGACAACACCTGGGTACCAAAAAGCTACTTCATTACAATAACTTGCTTTTAGTGCAAGTTTCTGATATAGACAGGTGATGTTGCGATGAGAGGTCATTACTAATTTCTTGGGCGATGCAGGCATACAAAGTTTGTTAGGTTCTTGCTTAAACAACTTATTTTAGAATTCTACACAACTTTACAGAGTAATGATCAAATATTTTCTCAGGTCTTTAAGACAGGTGTTGTTTTTTAAAAATCACAACCACCTCAATAACTTTCCTTTAGAAGAATGTCATTTCTATACAACAATGAGAAGACAACTTTCCTTTCTGTGTCTGTCCAGGTCATGCAATAGCAACATTCAGTGTAGCCAGAACGCTAAAGGTCTCAATTCTATTCAATATCTTGCTATTCAAGGTTTCTGATTCCAGGCTAATTCGATGTCTTGGAAAATATAATAAAAAGCAAGGGTGCAAAGGGTTGATGCAGGGACACTTGGCAGTAATAACAATGACAAAAACTTCACACTGCTGAATTGTTGCTGACTGTATTGATCATGTTCTCCTGTGTATTATATTTTAAATGATGTCAGCAGGGGTGAAACTGTATATTGTATTGAATTAGAGCAAGAAATAAATATATGAGGGAATTCATTTCTTTTGCTGCACCAAAACGAAAAACCCAACATAAATCAAATACATCTCCATCTCCTCCACAGGCTATAAGGGTTCACCCCATATGTAGAAGAATACAGGGGGCAGTCACATGATGTACTTACTGCACCTTGGACAGCCTTACCCCACTCCAGGTAGCCTTGCCACGTGATGTAGTGCACTGTGGGTGTCTTCCCATGGACAACTGCCCTGCCTGTGCCCCACCTCACCCCCAGGTGGGCAGGTCCATTTAAAGGCAGCCCGCCAGATGTGCAGGCAGAGCAGAGGTGGAGCAGGCTGTCCCTGTTCCAAGGCTGCGCTGCAGGTGATGCTTTGGAAGATCCAGGAGCACTAGCAGCAGCTGGAGGCAGGGCTGTTCTCCATCTGCTCAGCAGATGGCAACTGCAGCCCTGCTCTCAGCCAGGGGTTGCCCCAGCAATGTCATAACCCGCAATGCTATGGTGTGGGGGAGGGGCACCACACAGGTGAATCATAAAGCCCAGCAGCGCCGGGTCAGTTTAAAACAAACCCAGGGACTGCTGCAAACAGGCTGACATGGGAGTGCACCCCAAACTTGCTGTGGGGTTTGTGCCCCCCCATGTCCATGTGAAAATACCCTGTGTAACCTGGCAGCTGCCAGATGTTCAGCACACCATATGGGGCAGGCAGCTGACTGCTACGTGCGGCACCCTCAGAAAAGGACTGAGGATGCAGCATACAGCAGCCTTACCCCTGGGGTAAGGCTGCCCAAGGTGCGGTAGTGCACCGCCCGTGCCACTCGAGTGCCCAGTTCCCATCTGCCCTGCCATGCAGCAAGGTCCACTTTGAGTGGAGCTTTGAGTGGCAGGTGCTAGTTCCTGTCCCATATGGCCATATCACTGCCAGGGGCGGGCTAGTGGTCAGGCTCGGGGAGAGGGTGGGTCAGGGCTGGTTGCCTGCTCATGTGGCCAATGCCTTGGCTTGACAGGACCATCTGTCCTGGTTCTTGTGCTGGTCCCAAAGTGTGGCTGCAGCAATTGCCCGCCATGGAGTGCACAGGCATCAAGCCTGCCACAACTCATATGTAGGCACCCACAGTTTCAAGGAGAAGGAATGAGTATAGTGCTTTGTTGTTTGCTTTGATACACTTTGTTTACAGGACTGCCAGGGAGGGAGCCAGAGAAGTCTTGAGCCCCCACTTGTAAGAGCCAGCAATGGTCACTGCCGATTTCTGTCTTTCCAGTTAGCACACATTGCTCTCTCTGCTCCACACAGTGTCTGCCTGGCATACACCTACCAGGGCAGAGAACAAACACCGTGCATTGCTTAGGTAAGTAGTTACCATCACTGGGACGAGGGAGAAGAAGGTTGGGTCCAAAAGCATACCCCAATGTGCACACACATTTTTGCAATCCAGCCACAGACAGCATGACCTGGGATCACACAATCCACAGATTAGGAACCTCTGAGCTAGAGGAAGCGTTAAAACATTTCAAGATAGGAGCTCTGGAAGAATTCAAAAGTAGCCATGTAATCAAATTAATTTTCTGAAAGATTATGCGTTACATGGGGCTGACTTAGATTACGCTTTACACTCTAAATGGGGCTCGCTTAATGACTGTTTGAAAGCTGCGGCTAGTGCAGAACGTGGTGGCCCAGCTCCTTTCATGGGTGGGTCGTCGTGAGCACACTATACCTGTGCTTCAGACTCTGCACTGGCTTCCAGTCACTTTCTGAGCACAATTCAAAGTGTTGGTTTGACTTTTAAAGCCCTAAATAATCTGGGCCCCACATATCTGAAAGGCCATCTCTCCCACTATGCTCCACCTGCCAGCCAGGTTCATGCAGTGAGGGTACACAGTTGCTGCCCCAGTGTTGTAGAACTCCTTTCCCTCTGGAGGTTCATCAGAATCTGAGCCTGAACATTGTCCTGAGGCAATGAAAGGCCGTTCTTTTTGGCTAAGCATTTGGCAGTCAGGGATAGGGGTTGGGTGGGGAGGGGTGGCTTTAGGGCATTGGGGTGGGGTTTCTGAGATATATATATATAACTATCTGAAAATGTGAATTATATTCAAAAATACAGGGGGGAAACGTATCAATTTCACCATTAATTTAAATACAGACCTAATCTCTTCATTAATTATCAAGTCTGACAAGAAGAAAATTCACAGACTATCACTTCTCAAAGTTTCCTCAAGCTCGAGTTGTTTCCCCAGTACAGTATTCAGAACTTTCAACTGTTTCATAAAGATAAGTAGGTGTATCTCAAAGGATCCCCTCCCTTAAATAATTGAGAAAGTCTAAGTGCTGTTGGGGAAGAGAGGGGAAATCTACTTGTCATTTTGTGAAGCCTTCCTTTCATCTTTCTATAATGGCTGAAAATATTTCTGGAATGGTTTATTAATTTTACAGACACGTGTGAATCTCTCCTCTTTGACGGGCCTAGAAGTAGCTATTATCACAGATTTGATGTTATAACTCATCTGCAGAGTTAAAATATCTACCTGTCTTGTTTTCCCCACTAATTTAAGTGGTGACTATCACAATGTGATAGTTACAATGAATCCTGTTTTATGATTGGTAAAGAGGGAGCTACTCCTGTCATTTCCGACACTTCAGAACGTAGGGGTTGATCCCATGATTTGTGCACAGGGTGCGTGCATGCGTGCATGGAACCCATGCGGGAGTTGCACGCACCCCTGTTATTTGGGGGTTGTGCCACACGGGCCTGACACACACAGCACACAGAGGGAAATATGAGATTGCAGTCAATGTGAGCAGTTGCAGAAACCCTTTCTGTGACCCAGCAAGTTGTCTACGCACATAATCCGGCTTCCGTACGGCCAAGAATTTATTTATTTTTTTAAGCAAAGTTTTCTGCAAAGACTGAAATTATTTTTTTTTTAAATGTTTCAGCTATTAACTTCTAGCCTTCTTCAAAGATCACATGGTTCTAGCTGTGAATTAATTTTGAAATGGAAAAGGATGAATAATAATGCGAAGTACAGCTGAGACTTGCTAGTAGTATTTTATCTTCTTGAAACATGGTAGAACTCAAACCCAGTCCTAAAAGAGCTACACCGGTGCAAGTCCCTTTCACTTCAATGATGCTTACAATAGCAGAGCCCTTTGAGGATGAGAGCCTGAAGTGTATACATAGATTTACTTAGATAAATTATTAAGATGAGTGGAAATGCAAGAATACATAACCACCTAAAGGGGGGAAATGGTTTGCAAAACCTATGTGCATGTCTATAAATGTAAGTCAGTTCCACCTACCATTAAGGTAGAGGGCATTCTCGGTAGTTGGGCCACGGCTCTGGAACTCCCTTCCGGAGGAAGCTCGCCTGGCCCCATGCCTGTTAACATTCCAGCGTAGTTGTAAGACCTGGCTGTTCGCCCAGGCCTTTGGGAGGGAGGGTGGGTAGGTTGGGGTGTTTTAGCTCCCCCACCTACCTTGGTTTTATATTGATAACTTAGTCCTGTTTTAATATTTTATAATATTTATGAGAGTTTTAATGTTTTTATTGTATTTTAATGTTTTTGGAAGCCGCCCCGGGCTGCATGGCAGGAGTGGCGGGGTATAAATTTATTAAATACATAAATAAATAAATAAATAAAAAATTAAGTGCGGTCACCACTTAAATGGAACAGAACATCTTTTCCTCCAGTACATTCATCTTGAAGGCCCTTCTTCTCCTTGGAGAAGTCACACAAATCCTGGGACTTGGGAAGAAAGTTAGGCTACTCATTTAAATTGTATGTACACACTGGAAAATGTATTTACGTATAAAACGTTGTTGTGAATAGAAGGCTTATCGATAAATTCTCTGTTGATGAAATTATGGACATTTGGCAGGAGCACACAATGATGCACTTGCCTAAATATTAGATTGAATATAATTTAGGTTTTATCTCTCCTCTTCATACCAAATTACCAGACAAACCTTGGGAGAGGTCAATATAAGTTAACTTCTAGGCTGATATTTAAGCAGACAAACATAAGAAGTTCATTTCTTGGTGGTAGGTAGAAAAGTGTCCAATAAGCCTCATGATATAATTATATATCTTAGTTATTAAGAGAGATACGCTAATTATACCTTGAACTTTTCCTGAAGCAGAGCGAAAGAGAAGAGTTTGCATAGGTGATTGTGTTAGTAATATGCAATGCAGCTACTCCTGTCATTTCTGACACTTCAGAACGTTGGAGTCGATCCCATAATTTGCGCACAACATGTGTGCATGCATGCATGGAACCCACGAGGGAGTTTTGCACACCCCCATTATTGGGGGGTTGTGCTGCACAGGCCCCGCACACACAGAAGGGAATATGGGATTGCAGCTAATGTGGGCAGTTGCCTGAGAACCACTTCAGAACCACAGAACAAACAACTCACTTTGATTGGCTAAATCTTTGAAGCCATTCCCAGATCCACAAATAAACTCTTCAAGAATTCTTTTCCCTTAACCATGCCCTGTCTGATTGGATTTTGTGGGATGAATTTCAATTGATGATATTGGCTGAGGCGGCCGATGTCCTGGGATCTGTTCAGACCACAACTTGTGAATTAGATCCCTGCCCATCCTGGTTGGTTAAGGCCTCCAGGGAGACATTGGGGCCAGTGCTGGCCGGGGTTATTAACACTACCATTTGGGAAGGGAGGGTGCTGGACTGCCTCAAGGAGTCTGTGGTTCAGCCCCTCCTTAAGAAGCCATCTATCATTGTGGATGCCCCAGCGAGCTACTGGCCTGTCTCTAATCTTCCCTTTGTAGGGAAGATTTTTGAACAGGTAGTGGCCCAGCAGCTGCAGGTACATTTGGACCACACTGGTTTTCTAGATCCCATGCAGTCAGGCTTTTGTCCAGGTTATGGCATGGAGACAGCATTAGCAGCCTTGGTTGATGACCTTCTAGTGGAACTGGATAGGGGTTGCATGACCCTACTGGTTCTACTGTATCTATCAGCAGCCTTCGATACCATGAACCATGAGTTGTTGGTGACCCTCCTGCAGGACCTGGTCGAGGTGGACAGAAGTCAGAACTGCTTTACAATGTTTCCGTTGTTACCTTGCTGGCAGATCACAGTGGGTGGTCCTAGGGGACTGTACATCTCTCCCTGGAGCTCTTGCATGTGGTGTCCCACAGGGTTCTATTTAGGGATGTGCGAACACGGTTCGGAAGTTCAAAGTTTGGACCGAACTCGGTCCATGCGGATGACTGAACCGAACGACTGAACCTGAACCTGAACAGACCGAACCAAACTCAATCCGAACTCTGAACAACCTAACAGTTCGGCCGTGTTTAGGTGAGTTTGGATGAATTTGATTGGGAAAAACGTGACTGGAAGACCCAGGGAGGGGGAAGCAGTTGAGGAGCAGACTTCCTGGCACCAGGGGTGGAGAGGCTTGGAGTAGCAGCCAGCTTTCCCAATCACCATCCTAGACCACTGGCTTGGCAGTATGCAATTGGACATGGGGGGGTGGGGAGGCTAGTCTGCACAGAGCCAATGGAGCTTGTGGTAAGGCGGGCGCAGCAAGTAACAAAATACATTGTCCTCCCCCCTTCCAACACCTTCTGAGCTATCCACTGTTCCTGACAGCAGGCATTTTCAGAAGTCTCCCTCTCCCAGAAGTTTGTGTTCCTAATCCATTGCCATCCTTCTCCTATTTCACCCATCCCAAACATTTACCTCCCTAGTATCATTTATTTAGATTAGATTAGCTAGATTTAGGTGTTATTTTTATTTTTTACCCATCCCTGTGTTCTTTCTCCCAACCCTCCATTGAATCCTCCCCTCCTCCCTGTATATATTCCATCCCGGATTCCCTTGCCCTGTTTTTGGATTTATTTAGAGTAGGATTAGATTGATTTAGGTTTCATTTCAGTTTTGTACCCCTCCCTGTGTTGTTTGGTGTGAGCTGTCTGTGCCCCCCCCAATCCCTGTGTGTAGATAGATAGATAGATAGATAGATAGATAGAGTTAGCTTAGTTATAGAGATATAGTGTGTAGTGATTCAGTTTTAATATTTTATAGTGTGTTTGTAGGACTAGGCTTTTGTAGATATTAGATAATATTCCATTTAGTTCCATAGGTTTTAGAATAGTTAACAGCAGTTAGAGTTAGTGTAGATATATATAATATTAGATTACAAATTTGAATAAATACATAAATAAATAAATTATAAAAATGATACCGATACTTAACTCCGCTGAACGTTTGGCCGAACCGAACAACCTAATCCTAACTCGGTTCCCAGACTGAACGACCTAACCTGAACTCAGTTCCCAGACCGAACGACCAAACATCCGAACCATGTTCTGTTCACACATCCCTAGTTCTATTCTGTCCTCTCTCATGTTTAACATGTATATGAAGATGCTTGGGAGTTAGTTGTCACCAATACGCAGATGACACCCAGCTGTATCTTGTCATTTTCATCCGACCAGGTCCTGCTGTTTCCTTGCTGTCCCAGTGTCTGGTTGTTGTGGGGGTTGGATGAGGTCGAGCAGATTGAAGTTCAGTCCTGATAAGACAGAGGTGATGATGGGGAGGGGGGGTTGATGGTCTGAGGGGGGAGAGCACCCTTGTTATAGGGTGTGTGTGACCTTGGACTCTCAGTTGTTGGCTGTGGCCAGGGGCACCTTTCGCCAATTACATCTGGTGAGAAGGCTCTGCCCGTATGTTTCAGACTCAGACCTCGCCACCCTCATCAATGCAATTGTCACCTTGAGATTGGACTATTGCAATGGGCTCTACATTGGGCTGTCCCTGGTGACAGTCTGGAAGTTGCAGCTGGTGCAGAATTCTGCATCCTGTCTCTTGACTGGGACGGGCTGCAGAGAGCACATTACACCAATGATCCATGCATTGCACTGGCTGACTATTGTCTTCCAGGACAGATTCAAGGTGCTGTTTTAAACCTTTAATGCCCTTAACGGTTTTGGTCCTGCTTATCTGGAAGATCGCCTCACCTCCAGGGTTCCTGGGAGGCCGCTGCGGTTGTCCAGGAACACCCTTCTGGAGGTCCTGCATTGCTGGCAAATATGTGCGAGCAGGAGGGTGTACTCGGCAGCCACGCTATTGCTTTTGACTGCCCTCCCAGTGGAGATCTACCTCAGCCCAAATCTCCTTACCTTCTGGCATAGCTGTAAGACCTGGTTCTTCCACCAGGCATTTGGTGAGGGAGTGGGCGGGATGCTTTAGGGTTGAGGAGGGTTTTTTATCTGTACAAATCCATGAGTATTAATGTGTTCTATTTATTTATACTGTATTTATATTGTGTTTTATATTTGGATAATTTGCTTTTATTGTTAGCCACCTCAAGTGGAGTTGCCCCTGGGTGAGACGGGCGGGATCCAAATAAATAAATAAATAAATAAATAAATATTTTATTAGCAAATAATTATTTTAAAAGAAAAACAACAACCACCAGATATGACATTTTGGCACATCCCTTCATCAATAGACATAACTCTTTGCTTCTTTAAAGAAAAAAAAAAAAAAGGCTTTCAGTATCAACAGACTGTATGCCTATACCAAATTTTTCCTTGGTTTTAATACCAGTGGTATAATTCCTGATTTACACTAGCATGAAAAGAGAACCAGATCCTTTGTGTATATAATACTGTCAAGATCTTCAGGTGCATTGACTTAAGTTATTATGTTTCACAGTAGTAAATATTATGACAAACCTTGTATTAACAATGAGCTATTCTTGTAAAATAATATCTACAGTATCTCCAAATATATGAAGTAAAAGAAGCCAGTTAAATATTTTTTACGTGAAAATCTTTAACTCCCAGGACATCAAAAATAAAAGTCAAGCCATGTAGAGTTTGACAAAGCAATCATCAACAGCCCTGAACAGGCTTTGGAAGTTATTTTTCATTTCCATTATTATAGTTCACCCAGTAGAGCACCTTCTATGGAATATGAAATATAAATCTTAGACGTGTGGTTCCCAAACTTTTTACCTGTGTGTCCCCATTTTGAAATTCAAATATAATTTCTTGATCTCAGATAATGAAAGACAGGTCAGAAATACCAAATATCAATCTGTATTGTGACACCATCCATAGATAGCATTATCCCTCCTAGGGTTCCAACCCACAGTTTGAAAACCTCTGTCCCAGAGCAAGTCTGAAACCCAGAAATTTCACCAAGAAGTTCATTTCTGTTTTTAAGCTAAACATACACCGCAGCCCATCTATCTTCCCTGCTTGTCCAGTTGCATGATTTAATACAAAGGGTTTTAACAGATCAGATGATAGCCCACACCATGTGGGTGTCGACCTACCCGTTTATTAGGTGTTCACCTCCATGGGCCACATGGCCCCCACCCACCGGACACACAACCCCACTCATGACAGGATCTCAGAGAATTTGGAACCTGATGTGTGGGTGAATGTGGACTAATGTGCACATCCCATGTGTCCATATCCTGTGAATTAGGAAGCGTGCAGCACCTCCATGCATACAGGTCTGCCAACACTATAGAGTCATGGGCAAAAATCCTAGCATGTCCAAGAAGTGATTGCTTCCTTCCCCTCTCCCCATTCTCACTCTCATTGGCACTGCCAGTGGGGGCTGCACACAGGAACACAAAATAGACGCAGGGGGCTGCCCAGTTTATTATGCTGGACATGCTAATCATGTGAGTGGGGGCTGCACAGACCAAACCTGGACTCCAGTGGCCTATAGTTCGTTAAGACACAAAGCCATAAACACTGCTACCAAATCCCAGGATTGTTGGTGCAAATTTCTATATCTAAAAACAGAAGCTTTCAACAGTTTGGTTGCAAATGAAAAAGCAACTGTTTTACCTATTTCAATATAGAGAAGCAGAGCAATGCAAAATATTATACACACTGCAGGTACCCAATGAATCTTTTCATCAATTCATGAGTTGATGCAGCTGGTCACATAAACTACTGCTATGGAGGAGCCATAGAGGACTATGTTTAAAGGGAATCGGGCCATATTTGGCACACAGACTGGCGATTCTCCATTCCTATTTTATAATTTATTGAGTATATGCTTTCCAACAGTCCCACATTAGGGAAGACCATCCCACATTTGTGGGGATACCCCATGGACTTCGGAGGGCAATGCTCCACTTTGTGAGAAAGTCATGTGTGGCTGCTCCCTCTAGAGTTAGACAGGCTTCAGACAACACAGTGAGGAAAAGGGAACCAATGGACAGAGTTTAAGGTCTGTGTGTAGGGTTGCCATCTATGTATATTTTTCCATGCCATTTATGAAAAATACATGTTGCATGGACCCACTGATCTTCCGAGATCTGCATTTCGTTAATGGGAACTCTGTGAGTCAAACAGTTGATCAGTCTCCAAAATCTGGAGGAGTCTCGGAGTCTAGGAGCCACTTGCAAATCAGCCCAAATTTGCAAAGTCCTAGATTTTCTCTTATTCCTCAATAGGTTGTGATACTCTCTCCTCTTATTAACATATATAATCCAGTCAGTCTTTAGTCTGAGCCTTTGCCAGACTTTTCTGACTGCAGTAAGCTCTTTCTTGGTCCCTCTGCAATCCTGATCATAACAAGAACTAGACCCCGTCCTCATCCGTCATGGACAAACCGGGACTACTTTACTAAACATTGGAGTTAACTTCTCAAACATGCTCAGGATTCCATCGTTGATCTCAGCAAAATCATCCGACTGTAACAAAGTAGATTGGCCCTCCAACCAATCCTGGGAGAGCAAGAGATTCGCTACGTCTATGGCCATTGTGGAGGACCACTTGATAGGGATACAACTACGGGGAGGGGGCGGGCCAGACAAAACAGGAGAAGGTTCCTCCTCAAATTTGGTCACATTGACCATCAAGGGATAATGATATCCCTCAGACCTGTTCAAGATCTTAACGTCTCTGATGTAAAGGAAACTGGACCAATGAGTTAGGATGTAATCTATAGTACTAGATCCAAGGATGGAGTTGAAAGTAAAGTTTCTAACCGGATGTGAAGGGCTATGCCCATTAAGGACAACTACTCTCCGATCGGAAATTATCTTTAATAGATTCTTCCCATGATTATTTACAGTTAGGTCTGAGGCACTTCGTGAGGGTATCCTCAACCATGACTGCAGTGTCTGATTAAACATATCTAATCTAAGGCCACCATTCTTGCATTAAAATCTCCCAGAAGCAAGAAAGTAGCATCATTAAAGAATTTCATTATTAAACCTACAAAATCGTTCAGTTGCTCCCATATTTGGGAGTCATAAAATATAGATGTCTCCAGGGGGATATAGATATTAATTATAATAAATGTACCCATGGACAAAGATGTAAAACGTAAGGCTAGAAAGTTATCCATCAGTGTAGGAATAGTTTCAACTTTTACCAATGATCTTGTGAAAATCAGGGTAGCCACCCCTCCCAAGAGTCTACCTCTTTTCACTCATCTGTTTCCCGGCACCGTGAACATGAGGAACCCGTCTATCTGCAGGGCATCCCCCTCCTCTAAGGAGAGCCAGGTTTCCTCAAAGGTGGCTATAAACTATAAACTCTATAAAATCAATGGGTCTCTTTTTTTCTCAGCTTTGTTTGAGAAGCCACATGCCCTTTTGTCCCTCAGGACCCTGACGTTATAAAGGTGGAATTTACAAATGAGTCTGATATCTGTATGCCCCTCCTAGTAACAGAAGTGGAGGTAGCTGATGCCATAAATAAATTAAAAACAGGAAAAGCATCTGGTGTCAACAAATTGACCCCCGAGCTTTTTACGAATTTTCTTACCTGGTGGACCCCTTTGCTCGCTAGCTGTTTTACGGCAATAAATCATACCTCAAACATCCCTGAAAGCTGGTTAGAGGCACTAATTATACCTATATTTAAGAAGGGTGATGTGAGAAATCCGGCAAGTTATAGGCCGATTAGTCTGCTCTCTATAGTCGGTAAATTATATACCTGAATGCTCCTCACGACTTTAGAGCAATGGGTTGATCAACACCATAATCTCGCTGAGGAGCAGGTGGGTTTTTGCAAAAAAAGATAGATCATGGATAACTGTTTTATTTTGACCCATCTGGTCAACAAATATGTGCACATCAAAGGGGGGAAGTTATTTGTCGCCTTTATTGATTTGGCAAAAGCGTTTGACTCTGTCCCTAGGAATTTATTGTGGCGTAAGCTTGCCAAAATGGGATTGCCAAAACAGTTGTTAAATCTACTAATTAAATTGCACGAAAGAAATAGGGCAGCGGTGAGAATGGACTCTAATGGTTTAACAACTAGATTTTTTCCCCCAGCAGCAAGGTGTCTGACAAGGTTGTTTATTCGCTCCAATACTATTTAATCTTTTTATAGATGATTTGGTCCATCTAATTTTGACAGCAAATCTTACCCCTCCGCGGATTTAAGATCAAGCACTTTCTATTCTTTTGTACACGGATGACATTGTGTTGCTTTCTCAAACCAAGCAAGGATTGCAACAATGTTTAGACGCTCTGAACAGTTTCTGTTTACAGAACTCTATGGAGGTTAATATTAGTAAGTCCAAAGTAATGAGTTTTGGTACTACTAGCCCCAGATATAAATGGAGAATTGGGTCTCATGAGATGGTCTCAGTAGCCCAGTACAATTATTTGGGGGTTATTTTTACAGCCTCCAGATCCTGGAAAAACAACAATGGGAAACTAACAGCAAAAGCCTTTCAAAAATTAGGAGGCATGTGCAAATGATATTATGCAGCACCTGTGGCCCCTTTTGAGCAGCTTCTCAGCATCTTTAGACTAAAAGTCCTACCACAATTGCTATGGGGGGGGGGAGGGGGAAATAACTGCGCTAGGCTACACAAAGATGGAGACCCCCCCAAAATACTTTTCTGAGGAACATCCTGGGGGGCCCTAAATCGCCCCCTTTGGCTATGCTGAGAGTCGAGACAGGATCACAATTGGTGCTTTCGCTGCTTAACACTAGACTCCTATGCTTTTGGCTGAAGATTGCCCAAGGGAGAGCTTCCCCTTTGGTGAGTCTATGCTATCATGAGCAAAAAGATCATATGGGAGCTTCACAATATAAATGGTTGAGGAAGATTAAGAAGCTGGTGATCGAAACTAATCTCCCTATAGACCTGGATGCTATTCCTATCCACACTATGTCCGACTCCAAAAGGGATATTAATGAGAACTTTAGTGCCTTGGCTTACAGAATGAATCTGGATGCTCTGCAGGAAATTAAAACTGCTCCCCTATATCCTGAGATCAAACATGCAGTTATATTAGAAAGTTACCTTATACTGTTAGAGGTACCTAGACAACATAGAATGTTAACGCTGTTACGTTTTGAGCTGTTTGACACAGCTATTGTGAGAGGCAGGCAAGAAGGCATACCGCACGACCTTAGATTTTGTAAAGCCTGTGTTGATAAATTAGACTCACTTATGCATGTGATTTTTGAATGTCTTCTATATATTGACCTAAGAGAAGTATGGATAGATTCCTTGTTTGAGGGAAAAGTGCTACCAATAGAAACCAAAATGCAAAGTTTGCTTATTGCTTCAAAGTTGGAGGTGATTAAATGTATAGCTTTATTTCTATCATTACTTGAAAAAAGGCTGAGAGTAGCTTAATGTGGTTAAAGTGAGAATACTAGTAATCGCCTCCAGTTGAAAGGTTGGAGGGATTTGAGTGTATCCTGGCCCATGTATCTGTTCCCTTTTTAAAGCTATTTTTTGAACACACTTGTTAGTATGATTTTAGTCGTGTTTTATTCTTTTATACATTTATCGTTTTACTGATGTAAGGTTGTGGTTTGTTATAGCAAGTTGCTGATACAAATAAATATTCACTCACTCATGTTGCAGGGCCTGCATTGGCACCTATGGCAACAATGCAGGCCCTGCAACATACATGTTTCATAAGTGGCCTGGAAAAATATACATAGGTGGCAACCCTATCTATGTGTGACTGTGCGTAATGGGGAGGGGTGAGAGAAGAGGAGGGACATAACTTGGGAAAATGAGTTAAGAGAGGCTGTGGACAAGGACTGAAAGGAGAAATGAGAGAGAGAGAGAGAGAGAGAGAGAGAGAGAGAGAAATCATCAGTGAGAGGCATGAGAGAGAAATCAACGGAGAGAGATACCAAGGAAGCCAAGAAGTGTGTGAAAGAAGAAATTTGAGAGACGCCAGTTGTCATAAAAGCAGAACTCTGCATCTACTCTCTTGCTTTGATGCCCCCACAGATTTTGGGGTGCCAATAACTGAATCCTGTGCCAGTGCCTCTGGCACCTGGTCCTCCTCTGCTCTGCTCTGCTCTGCTCTGCCCACCTCCTGCTGTCTTCTTCACTCTTTCTGCAAATGATCCAAAAAGCAGGTCTCTGCATCTAGTAAAACCTTTATGATTTAAACAGAGGCAACACCTGCAAGAAGTGCTTCATTTATAAAAAATAAATTGCCAGGGCCCACACCTGCATTGCAAGCCATGCCCCCTGCCACAGAGCTTGACAGAACAGGGAAATGAACCCTAATCTCCAGCTAGTAACCAAACCGCTGGACTAACCTGCCTCTCTACAGGTTAGTCTCTATTTATTTTTATTTATTTATAAAAATTATTACGCTGCCCCTCCTACCAAAGGCAGTCTGGGGCGCCTTACAATATAAAACATAAAATATTAAAATACACATAATAAAACAACAACACAAAGGAGAAAAAACAAAAGAGGGAAAACACAGCCTCCCCACAGTGGGCAGAGGGACGTAAACAACAACAGTAAAATACATTTTAAAACCCCACCCCTGCCTCCACCCCAAAAATAATAACACACACCCCCATCTCCCTCACGAAAAGCCTGGTGGAACAGCGACGTCTGGAGGAAGGAAGGTCTGGGGTCACCTGGGCCTCTGCTGGGAGGGAGTTCCACAGCTTCGTGGTGGCCACCAAGAATGACCTCTCCACAGTAGCCCTCCGGGTTACCCAGGGGACCTTGAGAAGGGCGCTCCTGGTTGACCACAGGGGCCAATCAAGAGCATGAGGAGTGAGATGATCTCGCAGATAGATGGGGCCCAAGCCATATAGGGCTTCATAGGTAAGAGCCAGCACCTTGAATCAGGTCTGGAAGACTATAGGCAGCCAGTGCAGAGCCCAGAACACTGGTGTAATGTGCTCCCAGAGACCTGTCCCCATAAGTAGGTGGGCCACTGCATTCTGAACCAGCTGAAGTCTCCAGACTGTCATCATGGGAAGCCCCATGTAAAGCACATTACAACAGTCCAGTCTCGAGATAATGAAAGCATGGATGATAGTGGCCAGGTCAGAGACTGTGACATATGGCCAAAGCCGACGCACCAGATATAATTGGCAGAAAGTGCTCCTTGCTACAGCCCCAACCTAGGCATATAGGTTGAGCTGCAAGACAAGGAGCACTCCCAGGCTCCAAACCTGGGGAACCAGTGGAGGATGAACCCCGTCAGTGATGGGGGCCATCACCCCCACGGGCCACAGCCTTCCCAACCAGCATAACCTCCGTCTTGTCGGGATACAGCTTCAGTCTACTCAGCCTGATCCAGTCTCCCACAGTCACCAGACATCTTGTAAGCACCGAGACTGCTGGGCCTGGGTCTGATGAAAAGGAGAGACAGACTTGGGTGTCATCAGCGTATTGATGACACCGAAATCCAGAACTCCACACGACCTCACCCAATGGCTACATATACACATTGAACAAGAGAGGGGAAAAGATGGAACCCTGCGGGACTCCACATGAGAGGTTCTGAGATGAAAAATGTGCCCCAAGCACCACTCACTGTGTTCTTCTGGCCAGGAATGAGCGGAACCATTCAAGAACAGCTCCACCCCAGCTCAGTCCCACAGATGAGTCACCAGCAACTCATGGTCAACAGTATCAAAGGCAGCTGATAGATCTAATAAGAGGGTTGAATGATCCTGGTCTAATTCATGGCAGAGGTTGACCTATATAAAACAGGAGTTCTTGTGACTGAGTCTGTATGGTGGTCAGCACAGGGGATAGGGCACAAAAGTAATTAATGAAAGCCAAAAAAACCATCAAGTAGCCCCCACCCTCTCACCCACCCTCTGGCTTTTGTTTCTAACCATGAAATGGCCAATATTAGCCTTTCCCTGTTCTTTCACATTTCTGGGTGCATATTCCTACTGGCATATTCCTACTGGGTGCATATTCCTACTGGACTCAGCCTTCCCCTTGAATTTAATTGTCAGGGCTAAGCCCTGGCAAGCCCTTCAATTCCCAAATGAAGCTCTGCCTGCAAGTGATTTAAAGAAATTTGCAACTCACACGTAACTCTGCTAAACTCCTATGTCTGTGGGGCCCTGAAAGCTGTATAAACAGCCCCAGATGATCCCTGGATCTCTGTTGCATGTGAGTGAGGCATTCTAATTTCCCGTCCCACTTTAAACTCTGATCTAGGGATGTGCGAATGCGGTTCAGAAGTTTGGAGTTCGGACCGAACTCGAAGAGTTCAGTCGACCAAACTGAACTTTTGACCCGAACTTGATTTTCGAACCAAACCAAATTTCCGAACTCAGTTCTGTTCGCACATCCCTACTCTGATCTGATCTTTACATCTGATGTATTTGTCAGATCTGAGTTTAAGGCGGGGTTGGAACTGGAAGTGTCTCACTCATGCACAACAGTGAATCGGGGATCATCCAGGGCTGTTTATATAGCTTCTGGGGCCTCATGGACATCAAGAGTTTAGCAGAGTTACATGTGAGTTCACCCTTACACTTTCTCCCCACTTACTTACCTGTGTGGTTGTTTCCTTATTTGGATTGTGAGGTGGGGAGGGTCAGAGATAGGGCCTTATTTTTTAATCACAGATTTTGTTTTTCTTGTTGTTGAAGACATCCTCTACTTTTTAGGTTTAAGGATTCATCAACTGGGATCACCACACCTTTGAATCCGTGATTGTTTTCCTTGGATTTACAAAACCTTAAATATCAGGAAAGAGAATTCAGGTCCCATAGCTCCCCTCCTGGTGAAGAGGCAAAAGGGTGGGGAGAGTGAGGTTACAGACTAATGGACGATCTTGTGCTTAAGACATGATTCTGGTGTCATTTATCCTAACTTATCAGGAGCAACTGTAATGAACATTAGTTACCTAGCAGTAATGTCCATTAGTGGGCACAAACTAAAGTATAGGCCATTTTCAGATGGCACTGCTAGGTGGCGGGATGGGTGTGCGCTGGTGATGGGTGGAGGTAGGTGTGCTCCCTTTCCCATGGGTGCACACCCATCTCCACCCATGGAGCCTCCTCCATTTTGTTAGACGACTCGGTGGGTGGATGATGGGTGTGCATCGGGAGCACGCATGCACCACCACCCACCACCCATGGTGTTTCCATGGGCTGACACCCATCCTCCCCACCATGGTGTGCACACGTACAGCCCTCCCCCCCACCCCACTTCACACCTGCCTGCACAGTCAGTCGGGGGAGTGGGGGGTCATCCGTGTAAAAACAGCCATAGTCAGTGCTTTGAAAAACAGGATCTACTTTGTCCCTTTTTACATGGACACTGCCGTGGGCCGGGGTGAGTGAAGATGGGTGGGTGCATCTCGTGTGAAAAGGGCCTTTATCTGTTTGGACAAAGCAACACCTGCATTTTCTGAGATTAAGACATCCTCAACCTTGAACTCTTCATACATCACCAGCTCTCAGAATTAAGAAACTATGAGGAAAATCCTGAAGTAGTCAAATCAGTAGCAAAAAAACTTTCCCTGACTTCAGCAGAGTTATAATTTTAACTGTATGGTTGTGATAACTAACTACTAGAATAAAAACTAGGTATCCAGTTGTTTTTTGAATAAGTTTTATAATAGAATTAATCTGAACACAGAAGAAAAAGTGACAATTTATTTTGCCCCTTCTGGTAAAAGATGTCATAAGAGGGCCTTCAGTAAGGAAAATGTGTACCTTTGACAAAATCAATAAAATATGAGAGGAGCAGCCAGTACTTCCAATGATGCACATGGAAAGGGTGTGTGTGTGTGTGTGTGTGTGTGTGTGTGTGTGAAATCTTAAAGGATCTTCAGGCAAATTAATTTAATTGAATTACATGGTTAACCCAAAATATTTTCAATTGTTGGTACTAAGTGTGTACTAGGGATGGACTTTAGTGTGTACTTCTGTTTAGTATTTACTTCTGTTTTAGTTTACTTTAATATTCTCTTTCATTTTCCATTGGAGTCAATCGAAAAAGATCCATGGGGGTTCTAAAACTCTACTAAGTCTCTACTAATGCCAAGAGTAGTGTACTCGTCTGGCATGGATTTGGGTGGAATTGGGTTTGGGGGGTCAAATGCCAGGGGCCGTGGGATTTTAGCGGGTGGGGGGATGCTTTGGAGATAGCTGTGGGATGGGGGTGGGTTGTTGATCTGGGCTGGGGTGCTGTGTGGTCAAAGGGACTGGCTGTTCCTAGGTGAGGGGCAAGGGTTAAGGGGATCTGGCATGGGGGGTGACAATGGGTTTGGGGGGGATGTCAGGGGCTGGAGGCTTTGCTTCTACATGGCAATTGACTCTCTAACCTCCTCTGCCCCACCCCACAGCCACCTCATCTGACCAGTGCAGGCCTGCAACCTGCATTTCTCATAGGTGTTCTCTAAAATGTACATATCTGGCCACCCTAAGCTGGAGACAAGAAGAAAGCAAAGTTGATCTCAGGATGCAGTGCAGGTGAGATGAGGCAGTGTTGAGGTGGCAAGCAGAGGGGGTTAGAGAGTCAATTGCCATGCAGAAGCAAAGCACCCTCCACCCACTAAAAGGACTGGAGAGCGGAGCTGGGATACTGGGCAGAATGGAGAGCAGTAGGGCTGCCAGAGGCCAGGTGAAATTTTGGGCTGCAATTAACAAGTGGGGATACATTCAGAGCAGCGGAGAGCAAGCCAAACAGAGCCCAGCAGATGACAAATAGCAACGGCATCTTTTTCAAATTTAAATACTAAACAGAATTTTAGTATCTGCTGCTTGCTTTAGTGTTAATAGTATTAATACTAACGTGCCCACTTTAGTATTAATGTTAAATTAGTATTCCCATCCCTATGTGTACTGAATTCTGTGCAAGAGAGCACAAGGGTGTGAAAATATTGATTACTATATAGGTGGGCTGCTTGCCTTTTGTTTGTTAATATAGGGTGCCCATAAAAATGTTGCTTTCCAGTTTATACTGCACATCTCATTCATGTTTATTTGGAATTCCAAAACTACTCATCACAAGCATCTCCAGGTGAACACCAGAGATGGTCAACTAAGAACAACAGGAGGTGTCTTTAGACATAACGTCAATGAGTGTCTGAATGTGTGTTTTGATCTTGATATGAACAACACTGGTTTGGCCCTGTGTTCACCATGTGGTGCTGTTTAGACACAAAGTCCATCTTGGGGCAAATCAGTGTTTTGCTTGCCACCCGATCTCAGCACAAAAATGCTGTGCCTTGTTCCCCGTGTTGTACCTGCTAACACGCCACGCAATATTGTTAGACACAACACTGGTTATGCGTTCAGCCGGAACACACAAATTGTCCTTGTGATACAATGATGTTCACATTGTGTGTTCAACAGGTGGCCAAATTGGTGTTGGGATTGTTACGGTGCTTACACACAACGGCCAAACATGTGTTTAGGGGTTTGACACCCAATCTTTGTTATGTCTAAAGACTCCCGGGGGCAGGGGAACAGGGGAACAACAACAACAGTATGGTAAAAAATAAATTGAAAAATAATCTTCAATACCTGGCCAACAAATAATGAATTAAATTAACACATATTTTCCAATCTTGGCTGCAAAAAGGTTATTGCCTATTATTATTCCTTCATCTAAAAATTGTTTTATTAAAAAATATACGTTGTTATATTCATGGGGGTCCCCTAGATTATATTTCATTTTACACTCTTCAAAAACCTCTTTCATTTAGAGAAGTTTATAGTCTCTGCTTTATACTTAGATGCCTCCTTCATATAGTGAAATTCAGAGTTTGGAAAAGTAAAACAGAATTTTTACATTTGTAGTCTGAAAATATGGGTCTCACAAGTGCGATACAACAGATTTTCCATTTCAAACCTCTCTCCTGCCAGAACCCTTCAACCATCATAATATTCTAAATTAATATTTCCTTTTCTTTTATTGTCTCCCCTTTTGTAAAGAAAAGCACATCATGCCTTTTAATAAAAATAAATGGATTCTAAATCTTTCATGACATTTCTAATCTAATGAAGGGACAAGGAAATAAATTGTCATGTTCCTTGTCATTTTCTGCCAGAGGCTTTGAAATATACTTGTTCAGTGAAGACAGAGTAATGATGAAAAGTGTATAATGAAAACCTCAGCACTCTGACAGGCTTTCAAATACTAAAAGTTGACTTCCTTGCTTTCACGTAAGGCTGACAGTACTGAGAAAATAAAATAAAAAAACCACCACCTTTGCAGTGAACAAAATAATAGAATAAAAGTGCAAACAGTAGCTTAGAAATTTGTCCTTATAGGGCACTTTTACACGAGCAGGTCGCTGAGGTGCGACCCACTTGCGTGATATTTCAAAATCCTGCAAGGTGGGATTAGACAAGACGGAAGTCCGGGATCATGTGCATTGAAGGCAGCCGCGCATTGTTTTCAGACCGCAAATTAAATACCTCACAATCGAGGTATTTAATTCATGGTCTGAAAACAATGTGCTACAGCCTTCAACGTGCATGATCCCGAACTTCCATCTCGTCTAATCTCGCTTTGCAGGATTTTGAAATATCACATGAACGGGTCGCGCCATGATGACCTGCTCGTGTAAAAGCATACTTAAGGTTGCTCCCCAGATCAATGTTACATGTACAATGAGAGCATGCTAGCCATGTTATCAAAGCTTTAGCATATTCAGAATAGCGACATTAATGATTGCAGAAACATCCTAAAGTGTGTTGGAGTACAACTACCCAGGTGGTAGTTTGATTTCCATGCTACTTAATTCATATAGCAGACACACATTTTGCTGCACACTGGAGAGAGTCATTGGGTGCAGCCCCACCAGCTTGGGCTGGCTTGATCCCCCTGCCTACCATGGGGAAGGCAAACACAGCTGCCACAATTTGGGCTGGCGGGGAAAGTAGGACACACTGTAATAGGGTGGCTTACCTGCAGCCAGAAAGACCCTGTTACTAAGCCACTGTTAGGAAATAAATGAGGTTGCTGCCTCAGTTTACCCCAAACGGGATCGAAGGTTGCAATTAACAAGCCAAAGTATGTGGGTACAACTCAACTTTATTGGATAGACACTTAACATCTGGACATGGCAATGTATGTTGCTAGTTGTGAACCCCAGTAACCCAACCTAGGATATCTTGCGTGTCAGAGGCCACAGTTCAAGACACAAGCTGGTTCAGAGGAGAGAGGAGGAAGGGGGCCCAGCAGGCAGCTGGCCCAGGAGTCTCTGGATCTTTGAGAGCGTTGATTAGGATCAAAGACCCACACAGCTCACTGCAATGCTAGAGACCGTTAGCGTCAATGACAAGTGATAAGGGGCCTTTTATAGTTTTATTTATTAAGAATGCATGTTGCAGGGTCCCCTCTGCCAGGTGCAGAGAATAAGCTGATTATTCATTATGCTATCACTTGGAGCATAGCCTCCAAGTTATTTTGGAGTTTTAGGGGGGGGGGTGGTTAAGGGATGTTCCCTCCTTTCTTACAAATCTCCTTTGTTTGTGTTCTCAAAGATAGTGACTTGTCTGGAATTTGTTATTGTGGCCTTGGGGAAATAAATTTTCTGCTTAGAGAGTGATTTTTACAACTTTATTCTCATGGGCCTAGTTGGATTGTGTCAGCCTGAGGCCTATGGCTGAAATTAGCTGAAATGAATTGTCCAAACCTCATCCTGCTTGTGTCTCTGATCATGGCCCAAACCGCCTAATCAATACATAACACCACTTAACAGCTCTAAGTTAGACAGGCAGCTGTGGAACATGCTCATGTAACCCATACTATTATGGCTTGGCTGGACAGCAAGATTTGAAGAATTATAATTATAAGCAAATTCTGTTGTTAATCAGTAGAGGACAGTATTAGAGTAACCACCTCAATCCCCCCCTCCCATCTCCTGTATGGTTTGAGCATGCTCAAACCCAGCAATCTTGGCTGTTCTCAGCACATTCTAGAAGAATTCAGCACTGGGGTTGGAAGAGTGTGGCTGTGGCAGAAGGGGTGGAATTGGCCCTGGCCCAGGACTATTACTCATAAACCAGATTTGAATGTTTGCAGATTCTAGAAGAATCCAGCACTGGGACTGGAAGAGTGTGGCTGTGGCAGGAGGAGTGGAAGAGGCCCTGGCCCAGGACTATTACTCACAAGCCACTTTGGACACTGCATAAGAAGCTGCATTAGGAGCCTGCTGTTTCTATCAAGGACAAGTGAGACTTTATGAGGAACAGAGTCTTGCCATGGGTTGTTTCTTTTCTCATAAATGCTGATGTGTGGTATTTTCTTATGTGCATTGACCTTTGTCTTCTTCAATGGTTTTGGAGAAAATAATGTATGTTCATTCAAATGATTTTTATTTTGTTATGTATACTAGTATTCAAAATGTTTCATGTTCTATGAAATAATAGTTTGTTTTGAGATGATGAAAGAGTTTATGGTTTTATTTGTCCTGTAACTACTGTTGGAGGAAGTAATGCTGTCAGATTGAACCCACCTGCTATTCTTGAAATTATATACATTCTCTGATTTAGAAGTATAGTAGGTTACACTCAGTTAGGCTCCAAAACCCATTTCTGACTCTAAGGCCACTTTCAGACTTACCCATATTTGGGATGCTGGTGGGGGGGATGCGTAGCCCAAATATGCGCAGGGATCAGCCGGTCTGAAAGGCCCCCCATGCGGCTTTGCCGGCAGAGATGTGTGGGATGCAGAGAAGGAAATCGAGCTCTGCATCCCTGTGCATCTCTGCCGCCAAAGCCACATGTAGGGCTCTTTCAGATCCCAGATCCCCGCGCATATTCAGGCTGCGCATTCCCCCCCCGCACCCCAAATACGCATGTGGGGGGGGACATGTCTGAAAGTGGCCTAAGTCTTGGAGCATGCCCAGTGAGGCTATAAAACTGGGATTTGCTCTAAGTCCTGTGACATGCTCAGTGAGCTGTGAAACTGAGCATGCTCAGACCTATGTGGGAGTTTGAGCTCAGTCCTAGAGTGGTGGTCACTGAGGAAGGAGCTTCCTGCTTGAGTTTTCTTCTCTTCCTTCAATGGATCTCTGCCAGTGAATCCCCTTGGACCTAGCCTGCAAGAACTTGTGAGGAGGAACAGGAGGCAGCACAGAGATGAGGTGGGATCTGCCTAGGTTGGCCACCAGAACCGATAGTGAACCCTGAGGGTCTCAGTCTTTGGAAGTTGAACCCCAACCAGGAAGGACTCTGTTGAACCCTGAAGGGTTAAAAGGACACTAGAGGGTATTAAACACTGAATAACAAAGTGCACTACTTGGAGGCATAGGCCTGGCCTGTGAGGGGTTGTAGAAGGCCAAGGGTGGGACCCCTGCAGGGGTACCCCACAGAGTGCACCCTCTTTGTTTGGGAATACAGTCAGGTTGGAGGACTGAATACGCGTGGCAATGGGGTTGGTTAATTCCCATAGACACACCCCAGTGCCTCCATGTGGCCCTGGAAGTCCCCCTACTACACACATAATCTGTCCTACCGTAGAGAAACTGGGCAGGCACCGGGACCCACCACCCATCCCCCCCACTATCCCATCCCCAGCTGTGATATGGATGCCCAGGAATGGAAAATTGCACTTGCCACTCCACGGTGCTGGTGTACCGCACCGCAGGGCTGGGCGGCATGAGCCTAATCACACAGAAGATGGTGCATTATCCCACTTTGGGCAACGTTACTATGTGCTGCCTCCCAGCCTTTTTCAGAGGACACATCACGTTGTAACTGGCTTCCCGCCCCACCACCAGGCAAGGTGGGTATATGGTGACTGCTGGGCATATGAGCCACTGCATTATGTGTTAATATTGCCCAAAGTGGGATAACATCTTGTGTGGCTGTACCCACTCTTTCCAGTGTATTGTGTATCAAGTGGGACACTCTTGTCTGAGGCTGGATTAAAATGATCAGTGCTCCATAATTATCATTAGAGCAGAGTCACAAAACCACTATCTAAGAGTAATGGGGGTACAGCAAAAAGAAAGAATGGAAGATAAAAATTCACAAATTTGTATGTGAAAGGAAAAAATCAGGCATTTTAATAACAAATGTTTTTCTTAGTAAAGGTCACAGGCACCAATCTTCTGTCAGGATCAAAATCTTAGTAACTTTTTCTCTGAGAGAAAGAGTGCCCTCATGCTCCTGGGCAACTGCCAAGGCACCACTTCTGAAGCCAAAGATCTACATTAACTTATGCAGCCAATGTGCCTTCATCAAGGAGTGCAACAACACTCCCAAAGTTAGAGTCTCAGTAAACTCTGGTGTCATGGCCACATAGAGCACTGCATGGGTTTCCTTCCTCCACAGGGTGACAACAGAGACGTAGCTGGCATGCTGGCTATACAGCCCAGGGAGAAGCAGCTGCCCCTGGTCAGGTTGGGCTGGGGCACAGAAACAGACATGTGCCCGATCGGTCTGGCTGGCAAGTCCTCCTCCCTCTCCCCACCCCCAGCGGGAAAGGAAAAAATGGGTAGCCCCACCTCTGGAGCACCCCCATCACCCAGTCACCTGCTATGATGGACAGCCACTGTGGCCAATCATGGGCAGCCATGCCTACTGGCCATGGTGGCCCCCAATCCCTGATGGGGGACAGTGGGAACATTTGAATGGGCTCACTATGGACCACATTGGCCCACCTGGGCAGCCCTTTGGCCTGGACTGTGGGCACAGAATCATCTGGGGGACTGTATTTATTTATTTATTTATTGATTTATTTGATTTGATTTTTACTCCGCCCCTCCTAAAAACAGCTTGGGGCGGCTGTTTTTAGGGCTAACCACTTACCCGGGCTGGGGAAGCAGCAGGCCTACATCTGGCAGCCCAGAAACTCATGTCAAGGTGAGTCCCCAGCCCAGATGGGCCATAGCAGGATCGCACTGTTTCTTTTTCACCCACTGAGTTTGGCCCATAGCATATAATCACGCTAGCTTTGCTTTCTTTATCATTATGCAGAGCCAGTGCAGTGCACCAGGATCATACTGTGTAAATCTGGATTCATCCAATTTTGATCTCTTCATGTGTATCATGTCTGGCAAAATTATAATAGCACTCTGCGTAAGACTTTATATATGGCAGACAAGATTCCTCTCTAAGCTAGATTTAGGTGGGGAGAAGGGAGACATGGGAGTTAGTGGTTTGGGTTTTAGAACACCTTCAGTGAAAACCAACTATAGGTAAATATTTATTCCTATTCTATATATACATAGCCAAATCGAGTCCCACATTTTAGTGCTGTTTTAATTTTGTCTACTAATCAGAGTTCATGTTCTTTCTCACTTATTTCATATTAATTCCCTTTAATAGAATTCTTCCTATTGTTATCTCTGGAATGTTGCCTCATTACATTTCCAGTGGTGGTTTCTCTCATGCCTACTGCAGTTCTGATCTTCATGTCAGAATTTCAGCACTTTATGTCCATTGTTGGTCAGTTACTTACACAAGTTTTCCATTATCTTCCCCCCACCCCCCTTCACAGAAAATAACTGTTCACCCGTATGAGTAAGGAAATCACAATCAGTCTCTTGAAGATCTTTCAAAATAAGTGTTCTCTAGGCCTAGAATACTATGAATTGTGCAGGCAAAAAATTAGTCCTCTGTCTATGTACAAAGGGATTCACACACAGAGCTTCTATTGTTCCTGATTTTAAGATAGGCCCTACGCCTATTCCACCCATTACCTTGCTAATGTAATCGCCACATCCCACCCATGGAGCCTCCAATGATGGTCTCCTGTCTGTGTTTCTTCTTGCAACTCTTTCCAGAAGCAGCAGGATCTTCTGTCACTTGTGATTCACCATCTAGCTGGGACTGTCTTATCAACTTACTTTCTCCCTCTCTCTCCAAATCTCATCTTAAAACCTTCTTGATCCCTCTTTCTTATGGCTGACACTAAATCACCATCATTCTCTTTCTTATCCATCCATTATCCAATCAATGCAACCAGTCAGCAGGATTACTTGCATTTTTAGTGCTGTTGAATGTTCAGCATTTTCTTTCCCTCAGTTTTGTGTGTGTGTGTGTGATTTTCCCCCCTCTCTGTGCAACTTTCTGTCTGCACCCAGCTCTGTTAAGTGTCACCTCTCTCTCCCACATCTTTTTGTAAAGTGTTACTGTGACACCAGGTATGAAGAATGTTATATAAAGTAAACTCTATTATATCCATTTTGTACACCTTCCCAGGCAGATGTGTGATGATTCCCTCAGGGATTTTTGCTTTGCACAATAAAACATTGTAATTCCACTATTCAGAGATTTTTGCTTTTCCATTCGTATAGGTTTTGAACTCCTATCCCCCATCCTTGGCAGATTCTAGATACGTTCTGTTCAAAGCTTAACTGCTCAGACATGAGAGGTGAATACGTTTTGTGCTGAAGTCCTTAGACTTCTGATGTCAAATTCTATTTCAAACCAAAACCACTGAGGTATAGTATTTTTTGACATCTTAGCCTTCCCTAAGGTAAAGTATCTGCACCTACACGTGGGGCTAGGCTAGGCCAGATAATTCCTCCAAGAACTGCTTGCATGGAGGTACTTCTTTATCAGTTTCCCTAGACCATCCAGAAGGACATAGCATCTCTTCTGGTTCTTGCCTCGCTGTCAAAGTGATCACTCTGTGTCAGTTTTCTCTCTCTTTTGCATGGAATTGTGAGCCAAGAAAACAAGTGGTTTTTGAAGGGAACTTCCTCTCTGACAAGATGTTTAGTAGAGTGGAATTTATCTCCTCATCCATCCAGATCAGGCTACAGGCAAATGGTTATTTTGGATTTGTTGGCAGTGTTGGCTCTTGGTGATGTATTTAAAATTATTAATTTGTTCTATTTCAGTAACTAATAGTTTTGATTAAAAAGGTAATTCATTTACATTTATATCCTGCCCTTTCCCTTATGCCATTCTAGACATTCTTGGTAATTTCAGACGTTACGATACCACAGTCACCCACAGTGAATCCCCTGTGGTGACCGTTGGTATCGTAACGTCTGATGTGATTTCTGCCAGATGTTCACCCCAGTGAATCTCTGGCAGGAATCACATTGACCAAGCTTTTGGACCTCCGGCCACCCGGAGGTCCGAAAGCATGGTTAGATTGGCCATGTTCCGGGATGGGCCAAACGTAATGTCTGTTACGTTTGCCCCATCTCAGACCATGGTCCCGACCATCATCTGGGGTTGGGCGCAGCAGCCGGATAGGCCACTGCACTCGCCTGTCTCCAGGATGGTGGGAGGGGGGGTAGGGCTGTGCGGCTGCACCTGGCACTGCGCAGCCCCCTCCCCGATCCCCAGGCAGAATCAGGCCGGCACGTCTAAAGGATGGCCGGTCTGATTCCTGACTGGGATCCAAAATGGATCCCAGAGCGCGATTCAGCGTGGTGGGCCAAATGGCCCATCATGTCTGAAATTACCTTCTGTCTGGTACCAGGGGAAGATATTATGTTACTGGAATATTTGTTTAAAAATTGCAACAATTGTGATGAGATAAGAAATAAATAGAAATAGGTCATTGCATTTTCTTGGGAAATGTAGCAAGCTTAGAAAAATAATAAAAGGAAAACTTGAACGCCTTAAATAGTATGGAGTTTTGTGATTGGGTTATATTTGTACAGACAAATATTGGGGATGAGAGCGTATAGCAATAGTATAGTATTTTAGTTTACATGTCACTAAAGGACATTTTGCTTTAAGATATAGACTTGTTCCTGGGTTTCAAAATAAAACAAACAAACAAAAAATTAACTAGCCACTGTAAGATCAACCAGATTGACCTAAGCCGTGTGAATTAAATGTAATCAATATTTATAACATCATAAAATGCTTTTCAAAAGGCTACAGTAAGAATGCTAGAGTTTCAAAATGCCAGCCTGAATTGACTGTTCTTTCCATCTGCAGCTTTTTATTGATTTGCTTCAGATTTGATCAAGAGCAAAGTTTGCTTTTAAAAAAAATGAAGAGTATTCAATTAAAACCGTTCCTGTGCATTGAAGCACATTTTTTTTTTGTTTTAACTTAAAACAAAACATGAGAAAAACAAGCTTTTGATGGGAGCTTGGACAAATTTATTTACTGAAGCTTTGAAAGGAAGCTCACGCAGCACATCCCATGTGGCCTGCTGTTATGTAAAGGGTTTTGTGCCACTAGTAAACACATCCAAAGTACGCCCACAAAACCATTAGGGATGGGCAAACGCGGTTCGGACGTTCGGGGCTCAGCCCAAACTCGGCCTGTTCGAATGACCGAACCGAACTTCCGAACGGAACACTCAAACTTCCAAACAGTTTGGAGAAGTTTGGATGAGTTTGGGGGTGGGGAAAATGTGATTTGGGGTGGGAAAAACGTGACTGGAAGGGGTAGGCAGCTGAGGAGCGGACTTCCTGGCACCAGGGGTGGTTTCAGGGCCAAAAATACCAACACCAAAAAAAATTCTGTTTCGGTACCGATAGCACTTTTCTTGAATGTTCGGCTGAGTTCGGCTAAACTGAACTCCGCCAAACCGAACAGATGAAACCGAACTCGGGTTTCGAACCGAACGACCAAACATCCGAATGACGTTCTGTTCGCCCATCCCTAAAACCCATACTCCATGATGGCATACAACACTGGGGATTTGCAGGGTTATACAAATGATTTCTTAGGCCGTTTTCACATGGGTCACGGTGGGTGGGTGGGGATGGATGGAGGCAGCGGTGGGTGTGCAGCATTTGGGTGGCCATTCCCATGGGTACACACCCATCTCCACCCACCTCCACCCATGGAGCAACCGCCGTTCTGGCCAATTGCTCCGTTGGTGTGTGGTGGGTGGAGTGCTGGAATGCACATGCACCCCCATCATGCACCTGCCCACCATTCGCATGGGCGCCCCACACACACACACACACACACACACACACACATGTGCAGGGTGGGGGGTCCGTGTGAAAACAGCCTTAGAGTGGCCAGTCTGGATGAATTATCTTAACTGTGGTCCATTGTTAATGTAGCATCACCAGACACTTTCAGGAGGAAAAACTTTGAGTTTTACTGTGGTGCTTGGTTATTTGTAACTCTTCCTCCTCTGTCATCCAAACAAATATCTTTTTTAAATCAATAAAATGCAAAATCTGATCTGGTGAGAATACAATACAATGGTGCCTACAAGGGTTGGGCCCAAGGTTACAAAACTCACAACACTTTCTCTGAAGTGCTCAAGTGTCCAAAACTCAAATTTCCATTGACTTGGAGTTGGGGATGTTTATTGCCTCACAACACAAGGCTCTTCCTTAGTATGCAAGTGTATCATCCCTCATATTGTGCAGGCTTTGTTTTATTATGTTGCCCCATATCATCAAATCCCACTATTTTCAGTAATAAGCTAAATAACAGTGAATGACTCATATTTCAGGAAGTAATTATGCAAAACTGACAGTCATCCTGTTAGCAAGAAGAAAACAATCAAGATTCCTATGAAAATGAGAAAGAAAGCAGTGCAACCCTTGAGTGTTAGGAATTTTTCTCTCACACCAAAGGACACGTTTCATCAGCTTGTGCATGCTGTTCCTTGCAAAAAGAGCTCTGATTTAAAACTTCAGAATGATGTTTGATCAGAATTTCAAGGTAGTTTTTTGTCGGTGAAAACAGACTGGGCTGGAATGTGGGGTTGCTCCATGGGCCCTCCACATAGCTGAATTTCCACGTGGCACTCCAACAAATGGGCTGGCGCTCTCCCCTCCCCTCCCCACCATCAAGGTGTAGTCAAATAAAACCTAAATAAATCTAATAATCCTACTCTAAATGAAAAAAACGGGAAGGGAAGGGAAGGGAATCAGGAATGGAATATATGGGAGAGGGAAAGGATTCAATGGAGGGGGGAGGGAGGAAGGAAGATTGAACACAGGGAACACAGAATAACCACTAATCTATCTAAGCTAAAATAAATGAATTAATGAGATTATGGGGTAGATGGGCTGGATGGGTGAAATGGGAGGAGGATGGCAATGGACTGGGGAGCCGGGACCTGCTGGGAGAGGGAGTCTTCTGAAACTCCTGCTGTTCAGGAACAGTGACTAGCTCAGAAGGTGTTGGGAAGGGGGGAGGCAGACAGTTTTGTTTCTTCCTGCGCTTGCCTCACCGCAAGCCCCATTGGCTCCATAAAGCCTAGCCCGTGGCCAATCGCAGACTGCGAAGCCAGTGGTCTGAGGTGAAAAGGTATGGTGATTGGGCAGGCTGGCTGCTACTCCAAGCCAGTCTCCACCCTCCACCCCTGGTGCCTGGAAGTCTGCTCCTCAGCTGAGTCAGCTGACTCCCCCTCCCTGCCACATTTGGCCTTCCAGTGACCTGACACTGACACCACGTTTTTGCCACCTGAACGCGATCCGAACTGACTGAACTGTTTGGTCATTTCGACGTTCGGAATTGAGTTCGGTTCGGTCTGTTCGTGTTCGGATTTGTGTTCGTGTTCGGTTGTCTGAACAAGCCGAGTTCGGGCTGAACTCCGAACTTCCGAACTGCGTTCTCCCATCCCTATCAATTGCTAATTAAAGTACTAAATCAACTCACATTAAGGTTAGTGATGGGACTCTTTCCATTTTCTTTAGAGACAGATGAATGGACGTTCTAAGATAGCTTCTAAGTGAAATATTTGAAATGCAAAAATTACTAATTTCTGGCTATAACTTTTTTTGTTTCTCATTAAATTCTGAGGAAAGTTGGGGAGATTGTACTCCCATAAAAGGGCACCATGTGTACCAAATTTTGGAAAGAATGGATAAAGAGAACTGATTCTATAAGCAATTGAATGTTGTGATTTTAAGAAAAGCTGCATACACATTCCTGGCTACAGTGTCTTTATCTTCTGTCCAACATGCATGGGACCTGGGAAGATTATGTCCCTCCAAAAGATTACCAATCCTGCCAAATTTCAGAAAGATTAGATAAAGGGTCCTGAGGTTATAAACCATTAATCTGAAAATGCATTTCTGTCTGTAACATTTTTATATTCCATCCTGTTTACAAGATATTTGGCAGAAATGTATCCCACACCTTCCCTGTCATCTCTGCCAAACTACAGGACAATTTGACATGCAGTACCAGTCAGAGGCAGGCACCTGGTATGGCCGGGGGAGGGAGACTGTAGGAGGGAGGATGGGGAGCAACCCAACAGACTGACAAGACACAGTCACTGGCCAATTACTGAATGCTTCCAGCTTCACAGGACCAATCGATGGTGGCTTCAAGGCAGGCATAGGGGGTGGCACTGAGGCAGGCATAGAAGGGACATAACCGGGACTTTGGGGATAGCATCCCAGCAATCAGGAGACATGGTTTACAGATCCAGGTTTGCCAATTATCATCACAATCACATCCTGCAGCACTGTGACATAAGAGCATAAGAAGTGCCATACTGAGTCAGACCAACGGTCCATCAAGCCCAACTTTCTGTCCTCCGACTGTGGCCAATCTCAATCGCATGGGAGAAGAACCAACAGTCACAATGGGCAATCCATTCCCCGTTGTTCACTCCCAGCTCCCAACAGTAAGAAGTTCATCCCGTAAACTACTTGGTTAATAGCCATTAATGGATCTACTTTCCAAGAATTATCCAGGCCTTTTTTTTAAACCCAGCTATACTACTGGCCTTGACAGCATCGTCTGGAAATAAATTCCACAAGTTAATTATGCATTCAGTGAAAAAGTACTTCCTTTTATTTGTTTTAAATAAGCTGGCAGCTAGTTTCATGGAGTGTACCCTAGTTCTAGTACTATTTGAGAGGGTAAATAACCGTTCCCTATCTACTTGTTCTACACCACTCAAGATTTTATAGACCTCTATCATGTCCCCTCTCAGTCTTCTCTAAGCAGAAAAAACCCAGATTGTCAAGCCTCTCTTTGTACGGAAACCATTCCCTACCCTTGATCATTTTTGTTGCCCTTCTCTGTACCTTTTCTAGTTCAGCTATGTCTTTTTTGAGATGGAGTGACCAGAGCTGCACACAACATTCTGGGTGCGGTCGCACCATTTATTTGTACAGAAACATTTATGACATCCTCAGTTTTATTCTCTATCCCTTTGCAAATAACTCCTAATTTTGACTGCTGCTGTTGCACACTGGGCTGAGTATTTCCGTGTATTGTCCACAATCATTCTCAGATACTTTTCCTGAATGGTAACTCCTAGCATAGTACCCAGTATTGTGTACTTATAGTTTGGGTTATTTTTCCCTATTTGCATCACTTTGCACTTGTCCTAAACATTAAAAAGGCTAATGTGTGGCTAATGTTTAGCGCCAGCAGCCGGGTTCCCCTTTCGTTAAGGTGGCAGAGGACATTAGAGAATCTCTATTGGCTCTTTCCTAAACAGATGCGTCTGACTTTCCAGTAACAAGTGGGGGTTAGAAGTTGGGGTGGTCACAACACAGAATGAGGATATTTGGTTGACATTTCTGCTGGCCAACTGGCATCGCAAACAGATCTTATACCACAATCGGTGTTTTCACTGTTTTTACACACACATTTCTCCTGCATGTTTGCTGTTACATCCTAAACTTTCCTTGTGATTAAATCACTCACCCAGATCTTAAACATCTGGTTCTTTGAACTTCTGCATGTTCTGCCAAATTTCATGCACACTGGCTGGACTACAAAGATGCTACAGTCAGACATACATTTAGAAGTTAATTGCTTATACCACCAGGACCCTTTATCCAATCCTTATGAAAGTTGGCAGAGATAGTAATCTTGGGGAGGGTTATAAACTTGCCAAGCTTCATCCACATTAGATGGGAGACAAAGAATTTACAGCCAGGGATGTATATGTAGATTTTTGCAAAATAACATAATCCAACTGTTTTTAAAAACGGATTCCTTCATCCAATCTTTGTGAGATTTTGTACACATAATGCCTTCCATTGGAGGTACAATCCCTCCACGTTTCATCCAAATATAATGGGCAAACAAAGTTACAGCTGAAAATTTGTTTTCCATTGAAATCAATGGAAATAAAAAATGAAATCAAAAACAAAAAAATGAATGTTTACGTAAAAAAAATGAAAGATTTAAATAACAAAAATACTTGGGTTCCTGGTGCACACCTCTAAAAATTACCAATGTGTGTCTGTCTATCACTACATCTATTTCAGCTTTAGAAGGGAGCTCATCTCTCTCTCCCCCTATCCTCCAATCCTTTAAAAACATCTTGGTTAACACATTATTTGCTGCAAGCTGGCTAAGCTAAGGTCATTGATAGCTGAACATAATTTTTCATGGGCATCTCTGTGTAATGCTTGTGGTGCTTAACAGCCAATATTCTTCAATGCCACAAGTGGCCTTGCAATATATTAAACTGTAGTTACTGATGCACACTAAACATTGTTTTATAAAATGATTCTTTAAGTTCGTTAAAGAAATAATATCCACAGTTTATCGCTGGTGTTTATTTGCATAATGGCATGAAAACGGGACGGCAGCACCTCAAGAAACTGACTGCTGCTGATTTAAATGAGAATGATTTAAAATAACTCTTAAAGATGACTTGTTGCCATTTTGTGGTTGATTATTTTCAAGTGATAGCTCTGTGCATACATAAAATATTGAGCTGGATTCTTTTTACTTAGCTATGCATTAAATCCAGAGTGTGATAGATATCTTAGTGCTTCTCTTAGCCAGTTAGGGTTTTCTTTTCCTTTTTAATTTTTTTTTTTCTCTTGATATACAGAATTAGTCTCGAGATCTATTGAACAGCTGTACCCACTTATGATTCCATAGTTGGGACAGAGCACACCAGATTACTGGGTGGGAAATTTGGAATAACACATTCACAGACTAAGAAATACTGCAAATTGCTACAACAGGAAATGCCAGAAGCATCTTCAGAAAATGTGGGATCCTGTAGAAAAACAGGCAGACAAGGGGCAATTTCAGACATTACGATACCACGGTCAACCACAGTGAACCCCCTGTGGTGGCCGCGGTACCATAACGTATGTAGTGCGTTCTGCCAGATGTTCACCAAACACCCAGCGGGAAACACATTGACCACGGTTCTGGACCTCTGGCTGCCTGGAGGTCCAGAACCATGGTTAGCTGGACCATGGTCCGTAATTGGCGGAAAGTAACGTCTGTTACCTCTGACGATCCCAGACCGTGGCCTGGACCCCAATGCAGGATCGGGTACAGCAGCCGGATTGACCACTGTGCCTGCCCATATTCCAGAGGGCGGGCGACCAGGGGAGCGTGGGGGGGAGGGCAGGGATGTGCGGTTGCACGTTGCGCCCCGCAGCCCTGCCCCTCCCCAATCCCCTGTAGGAATCAGCCGGTACGTCTAAAGGACAGCCGGACTGATTCCTGAACAGGATCAGTGCCCAACCAATGATGGAACCATTCCTTGCAGATGAGCCCAGTACAATTGCAGTGGTCGCATTTGTGTAAAGATGCCACTAGGGGTGTTTTTAGAAGGTATGGAGTCTGGCTGCCCCCAGGGCTGCTCTGGGCATACACTCCCCACGTCTGCCCACTTCCAGCCCTGCTTGGGTTCTCAACAGATGGACAAGCAGTTTCCCTGGGCCACAGTCCACCCACATGGCACCCCACCCACACCAGAGAGTTGCAGACACTCGCTTGATGCTCTAGACTGGCGCCAGCAATTCCGTGGTGCTGAATGGGGCAAGCGATGGCCGGGCATGGAGCTGTTGTGTGGGTCTGCCCAGAAGATGGGCAGCAGCACCACGTTCAGCCATTGCCCTGGGTTTGGCTGGCCCGCTCAGGGATGTTCCAGAGCACCACCAGTGAGGCTGCCCCAGAGCTTGCACAGGGTATTTTCAGATGAAACAAAACCATGGTGGATCCCCTGTGGTGGATGTTTGCACCATTTTGTCTGTTGGGGTTCCTGCCAGATGTTCACCCCAGTGAATCCCTGGCGGAAAACCCAATGACCACGATTCTGGACCTCCGGCTGGCCGGAGGTCCATAATCATGGTAGGATCGAGTTCCTATTGTGATCTATTGGTCACGATCTGGGATGGGCCACAGGTTACGTCTGTACCCTGCAGCCCAGCCGGATCATGGCCCAGACCACGATATGGTATCGGGCTCAGAGGCTGGATTGGCCGCTGCTCCCGCCCGTCTCCCAGAGGGTGGGTGGCCAGGGGAGCACGGGGGGCAGGGCTGTGCGCGACATGCAGACCCACCCCCTCCCTGATCCCCAGGAGGAATCAGGCTGGCACATCTAAAGGATGGCCGGACTGATTTCTGACTGGGATCCAAAATGGATCCCGGTGCGTGGTTCAGCGTGGCGGGCCTAGCGGCCTGTGACGTCTGAAATCACCCACAGTCGCAGATGCCCTTTACATGGACTGGCCAACCTGGGGGTGAAGCAGACTGACACAGGCAGAAGTGGTGCTGCCATCAATCTGTTTACACCCTAGGTGTTACCTTCTGAATTTTCTATTAACGAAGCAGTGTTTGATAAGGAGATATGGTAGTGTGCTATGATATCCAAACTTGTCATAAATGCCATATAACATAATAACAGAACCTCATATAAAGAATCCAGATTATATTACATTTAAAATATTCATACATTACTAAAGCCTCTTTTTATTCTGAATTAAAGAAGTCAATACATATTGGATGACAAACTCCCATCCTGCCATTGACCATGAAAACATTGATGGAAATAAAACACCTCAGATCTTACCTTGACAGCCATGAAAGTGGAGGTGAGGGATGAAAAGAATATTAACTGACATCATTATTCCATTTAAAAGCAGTTTTCCATTTACCCTCTGACGTTAAAAGCCAATTCTGCGATCAATATTGTTTAAGGTTTTCTACCATCTAAGCATTTTCTAAGGCACTTTTTTGCAAAGTCATCCCTGAATGTTATACAGTAAATAATGACCAGATGGATCGTTCATTAAATGATATTTTCATGGTCTCCGTTACTGACAGTATACATGCTAGGTGTGTTTTGTTATATCTTTTCCCTTCTCAGTTGGGAATAGCTATAGGAAAGGTGCTGTTAATAATGAGTTAGGACCAAATCTAAACATCAGGTTTTGTATCAGTAAAGGAATGCTCTTTGATGTGAACTGTTTTGCTATGTTTGACTGCTTTCACACCATCATTTCACCTGGAATAGAAGAGGCAGAGAGAACAAAAGCACCCTTCTCTTTCCCTCCCACACTGCAGAGAGATATAGGCTAAGTTGCTAATGCAGATAGCAAGTGCTCCAGTTGAGCACATGTCTGTAGGCTGAAAAGCACGGTAGCTGCACCTCTTAAAAGAGCAGTGGATTTCACAAGAGCTGTAGTGAATATGAATCAAAATGAACATTTGCATCAGTTAGCCGTATTTGTTTCATTTCCAACAAAATCAGCTATTCATTTCTAGTTTTTCGAGTATCAATTTTTGGATAGTTCATTTTGTTTTTCGTTTTTATTTTGGCTGTTCCACATGCACAGTAGTGTTAATAGTACTCAAATGAAATAACTGAAATGAAATACCAAAAGAAATGAAAAACCAAAATAAACAAACATGAATAATAGTTTCAGTTGTGACTTTTACTCAGATATTTAGACTGCTACTTGAAAATATGAATAATATCCACAATTAGAAAATACACTATTTGTTTCAGTCCTACTTTTCACTCCACAGACATGCACTCATCTCCAGGCAGCTACTGTCCATACAATTAAGCTGCTAATGTGGAAGTAGTCTTAGTTTCTGCTGGAATGCATCTTCTTCCAGGGCTGGCTTTGCCACAGAGTGACCTGGGGCAAGTAACTTGGGTTCTGCTATTTCCTCTACTTCCGAATGCCTCGCAGTGACCCACATTTTCATCAGGACACAGTGCAGGCCCCAACCCCTCCTAGTGGGGCCCTAAACATGACCACCTCTGAGACCCCACAGGGGTGACGCCACCAGGAGCCTTGTATTTTATCTTCACCTTGGGCCGTGCAAAGTCTAAGGATGGTCCTTCTCCTTCTAATTGTTTTCCACTTGCACCCCAGAACCCTTTGATGGGCCAGATTACTTGTAGCGAGATGGATGTTCTTTAAGCTATCCATGGCTATGATGGTCCTTGGGATCAGAATTTGAACGTTATATTCAGTCAAGACTCAAGAAGGATAAGAAACCAACAAGAGATTCAGGGTGAAATTAGAGCTGAACCAGTTAGTGGGTTTAGTATTTGTGGGTATTATTATCCAAATTTTCACGTACCTTTGGTTACCTGTAAATATCCACAACTGAAAACAGGTACTCTCATATCTGATTTTCATGTTTCTGGTTTGTTTGATTCTTTTCTTTTTCTTTTTGGGGGCTATTTCTGGGAATTGTAGGTACACAATAGTGCAACTATTAGGGATGGGCGTCATGAATTCATATTAATCCATAACTATTAATCTGTATCAATCCTATTGAACTACAACCCCTCTGTTGCAATTCAGTTTAAATTAAAAAATGGAATTTAAAAAATAAACAGCAAACAACAATGAATGCCCCTTTAACTTGCCATGTGCAGTATCTTACCAGTTTCCCAGTTCCAGGGAAGACACCACTGCCCAAAGTAGTAAGCAACCCAGACTCTCCCCACCCCCTTTCTAACCAGGGTCCTGAGGTAGGGGTGAGCAGTTCCCCAAGCTAGGAATCAATGTTATCCTGCTTACCTGGTACAGCTGGTTAACACACACACACACACACACACACACCAACTCCTCAGGGGTTTGAGATGCAGCTGTGGGTTGCTTATCCCCTGATCAGCCACCCTACAACCCCACCTCTTAAGAAGGTGACTTGATTTAATTCTGATTCTAATTTCCAACCACTATCAACAGGTTATGCCAATCCTGGACCTTCACCTAACCTACGAGTTGTCAAGTGTTTGTACCTCTCGTTGAATGTTTCCCGCAATTACCAAATGTAAATAAAAAGGTGACAGCACTATGGGGAAGGTAAAAAAAACCTCACTTACAGGCCCAGCCAATCTACTAAACGAGGAAAAATTCCTTCATGGACCCCAGAATAGCGACCACTTGAGTACATAGTGCAAATCCAAGAAGGTGGGTGGATTAGGCTCAGCCATATTCAGGCTCGCAGCATGCTCCAAGCTGCCTGGGCCTTCCTTCTGGGCCCTCTTGTGTGATTTCCGCATTCATCCTACCTCTTCAGGAAAAAAAAAACTGGATTGAACACTGCCACTTTTAAACAGTTTTTGTTTTATTTTTTTAGTTAGTTAGTTTTACAATTAGACTGAACAAAAGTGCCATTCAGTCAGTAAGAACAAACAGACAGAACAATCAACTGAGTGTCCAATACAATATTGTCATCTAACAGTTGATAGGAGCACTGCCATGTTTTAAGGCTGGCATATGTGTCCCAGCCCTAACACCTCCTGCATGAGTGTCCGTAACCCCGTGCTGCCCTCTTTCTCAAAGGCACACATGGACAAGGACCCTCCCCACACAGGAACATGTTTGGTGAGGGAAATTCTACCAGTATGATGTGCTGGGGACCACTGATAGAATGAAGAACTCTCATTCACTCTCAGAACTGGATTTTTAAAATTTGACACTGATCCATATGTACAATTAGGCTACTGATTCTAATGAAAGAAAAATGTCTTTTAAATGTTCAGCAGATGTTTAGTGACTTTATCATGATCATTACCCTCAAGCTATGTTAAATTATGTAAAACTGTCTTGGAATTTAAGTCTCACATATAGTATATTTTACAACTGCAACTTTTCATTTTGTAATAGGTTAACCTTTCAGCATTGCTCTTCTGTTTCGAAATCATGACAACACTAAAATATAGATTAAGGTGTAGTGTGTGTGTGTGTGTGTGTATATATATATATATATATATATATTGTACAGCCTGATTGTACATATATATATATGCAAAATGGATAGTTAAAGCATTATTAAATAAGCATATTGAGTTTGAGAATATGAGATGGGTGTCTGTCAAGTAACATAATGAAGAAATAGAATATAGGTAAAAGAAAATCTATTGAGTTGCTATTAATAGGAAATCCTTATATGAAGAAGTACATCAGACAAATAAAGATGTTCTCTCACAGTGTTTCTGAGAACAAATGCATTTGAGCAAAAGGAGACAGCCCCCATTCTGCACCTTTTAGCAGCTGCATGCAGGTTTTCATGGAATTGCTGCTACCATAGTCCCACTACGAGTGATGAAACAAATTTAGCTGGGAATTCAGCTAAATTTAAAATAGCTGACCAGCCTCTATTTGTATATCTCTCAACATTTCAATTGTCTAAAGAGGGGCAAGACCCACCCTCTGGCCAATGAGCCCCACCCTACAGTGAATAAGCTATAACATTTTACACACACACACACACACACACACAGACACACTCCAGGTACATGAAGAGTGATAGAAGCTCTCCTGCTTATAATTCTACTAACTTGTCATTCCATCATCTCCCTATTTAATTGTCCTCTTATGTGCCTTTTCTAGAAACCAACCCAGAAAGAGATGCCCAAGGCTTGACTACCAGTCTTTTTGTCTCTCCTGAAAGAGGTATTTAAAAGAGGTATTTTGAACCCGTTAGGTGGCACCTAAGAGGCACTGGCCGCATCACAAGCGGGATCTGCATGCATCCCGCATGGGTTCCACACGGCACAATGCAATTCCTATGGGGATGTGTGCAATTTGCATGCACGTGCACGCAGCGCACGCACACGCAGGGCATGGGATTGGTCCCACTGTCCCTCCAAGACAGGAACTGTTGAGTGGTGTGCATTTATGAAGTCTGGATGCAGTTCCAAATTCAAAAACTTTCCAGAAGTATGGTGATATGAAGAGAACTGTATGTATCCCATTCCGAAGCAAAACCATTCTTCATCAAACGGTGGTGGGGGTAAATAATTTTCTTATTTCTGATTTCATCTGGGCCACATTTCTCTATGGAACAGACTTCCATCAAGAAATATTCTACCAAACCTAAATCTATCATACTAAAAACAATATTTGTGGGTTTATGTCCCCTTGGCAGATTTCTTTTCAATTAGCAACTTGATCGTTGAGGCACTTTACTGAAGTAGTTTGCACTTGAACTTACAGTGTTCTGAGGACTGGAGTCTGAATCAGATATTAAACAACTTTTTCTTGTTTTTAATGCACTCTAGAAAACAGCAAGAGAAAATGGCTTTTCAAAACCATTAATAGAGGAATACAGGGCTTTCATGCTTAAGCCACTCTGCAAGTATCAAATTTAGGGGGCAAAGGGTGTAAGAAACATCGTTTGAGCTAATATTGTTGAAAAACATTGTTTCTTGTAGAAAAACATTCTCTACAGCTCTGACTTGCCACAGCAGTGAACTCGGAACAACAAAACAAAACATGGAAACAATCAAAAAGGGTTTCCAAACTACTCTTAATTCACAAGCATAAACATTATTTATGATAAAAACATCCAGAAACCAATGTCATGTTTTGTAAAATGGTAAACATTGTAAATTGGACAGAACAAAGGAGCCAAAAGCACAAAAGCTTCCTCTCCAAGGTACATTTCCCCCACCCACCTCAAACCATCTCCACGCATGTGGAGCAAGAAGAAACTACAGGGGAAAAAAATATACATCTGTGAAGCAGGAGTGTAGCTATCATAGGGACAGGAGGGACATTTGTCCCCAGGTCCAAGCTGGGGTGGAGGCACAAATCCTGTCCTGTCGCAGCGCAGCCGGGCAGAAACTGAGCTGAGAGGATGCACCTGAAGTGCACGAACCCACCAGGTGGGCAGCACATGTGGAAGCAAGCACTGGCAGCGGCAGCATGAGGCAGGCAGCGCAGTCGCAGCTTCCAAGGCTCAGGCACAGCAACTGGAGGAAGAGAGAGGTGCTGGGGAAAGGAAGGAGGGAAGGTGGGACAGGGGAGACTATGGCGAAGGGGGGGTGGACTCCATTTCTTGCACCTGGACTCAGTCCAATCTATCTATGCCCCTTCTGTGAAAACTGTTACATTTATAGATTGATCCTCGCCTGTTTGCACAAACACTTCCACAAATTCCATCCATTGACGTCAAAGGGACTCATACTGGTGCTAAGTACTAGTACTGGTTCTAAACAGCCGAAAGATCATTCTTTCAATTTCAAGAGACACACCAACACATATTTAATATGTTCAAAGCGCTAGAACAGTGTTTATGATAAAACACTCAGAATACAAACACAAGTAGACAACTGCTACTGAAATCAATTGGGACTATAGGTCCATTAATATATAATGTTTATTGTATCAGGTCGATGTTACAGATAGAGTATTTTTAGATGCACCAGTTTTTTCCCCAGACTTCAAAGTCCAGGTTCAGCAAACGCGGGGGGGGGGGGGATTTAGACACTCACCCCCACCCACCCCCACCAGAAGTTGTCTGAGTGCCATTGTAAACAGTGATGCTGGGTGACTCTCGCATGTCTTGAGACCTGGACTTGTAATACCCCAATAGCAGAGTTTTTACAAGTCTGGGTCTCAAGACATGCGGGAGTTGCCTGGTGCCTCTGTTTACCATGGTGCTCAGGTATCTTCCAGTGGTGGTGGTGGTTTGGTGAGCATCTAAATCCCCCCATGTGAGTTTCCTGAACCCAGACTTTGAAGTTCAGGAGAAAATGTGGTGCATCTAAAAATGCCCAGAGTCTATTAAAGAGAAGGTAGGCATTTTGTCCTTGTTTTGGCTGCCTTTGCAATGAGAACAGCTAAAGGAAACCACAGAAATGCGGGTAGGAGAAATTAAACCTAATTGGTCTCTCCCGAAAGAATCACATACCTGTTTTCTTCTTAAACAGGCCCATACTCACATGTCTTCAATACTTATATGTTCAGTTCAGGGAGGAAATTCAAGGTGCCAGTAGTGATCCATAAAACTTTTCATGACATGGAACAGGGATGGGGTCGCTTTGGGGATGGAGGTGCCTAAGGGATGCACTCAAGAAAATGAGGGCTCAGATCATGGATTTATGCCATGGATCTGTCCCCTATTTGTGCCATAGATCTGAAGCTGACAGCTTCAATTTACGACCCTAGGTGGTCACCTGTGCTGCCTGTATGTTAGCGCCAGTCCTGTCTACCCTTATGTGCATGCCCTCATCTCTGCTCCCTTTTCTTGAGCTTAGTTTTTCAGTGGTTGGATGTAGGAACTGGAATCAGGAGCCCCCAGATCCAGAAACCTGAAAAAGGCCAGATAAAAACTTGCTGCATGCCACATTTGGACTCCGGGCCTGAGGTTCCCTTCCTGTGACCTGGGACCGTATTATCTGAAAGACAGCATCTTACCGTATAGTGCGTTATCATGTAACCATTATTATTATTGTGTTTGGATGGTTTCTCTATAGGCACAGAGGCTCCAGAAGTTATAAAAGGAATAAACTTTATTGTATAACTAACAATAAGAGAACTGTGGAGAGAGGCTCCTGAAAGACCTGCACTCTGGAGTCTCTCTCTAGGTTTCTGCCCATCTCCCAGGATGTGACTTGTAACATTAGGGAAGAAGATTCTGACATCCCAGCCCTTAAATTTACAGCAAAATATATTAACCCATGACTATAATCCTTACAGGTCTAACCCAGTCTAACTCCAACCCTGCTTGGAGTTAGGGTCATCTAATGCTTCTGTGACTTGTTTGTGGACTTTTTTTGCAGATAAAATCTCTCAAATCCATCACAGTTTCGACACCGTGTTTTTGACAGTAGGTAAACCAGAGGCAGTCGAAGCCCCGTCTTGTCCTGCTTTATGGGATCAATTTCAGTGTATGTCACCCTCTGATGCGGAGGATGTGCTGGGGGCTGTTTGAGCCACTCATTGTAAACTGGATCCATGCCTGGCCTGGCTGGTTAAGGCCAGCTGGTAGACGTTGTGGCAGTTGCTGTCCAGGATAGTCAATGCTTCCCTTAGGGAGGGCAGAGTGCCAGACTGCCTCAAGGAGGTGGTGGTGCAGCCTCTGCTCAAAAAAACATCACTTGACGTCGATGACCTAAGGAAGGTTATTGAGTGGGTAGTGGCTGGTCAGCATCAGGAGCATCTGGACTGGATCAGCTTCTTAGATCCCTCGCAGTTTGGCTTTTGTCTGGGTTATGGCCCTGAAACTGCACTTGTGGCCTTGGACGACAACCTCTCCCTTGAGTTGGACCAGGGTCGTTTGACCCTGTTGATCCTATTAGATCTCTCGGCTGCATTTGATACAGTTGATCATGAGTAGCTGGTGACTCGGTTGCGGGACCGAGCCGGAGTGAAGAATGGTGCTGCTGTTTCCTGGACGGGAGAACTCAACGCGTGGTGCTGGGTGATTGTTCATCTTCTCCCTGAGATCTCACGTGTGGAGTCTCGCAAGGTTCCATCTTATCCCCTCTCTTGTTCAATATGTATATGCAATATTTGGGGGTGGTAGTCAGAGGGCTCAGTGTAAGGTGTCATCAATATGCTGATGACACTCAACTGTACCTCTCTTTTTCATCAGATCCAGGCCCGGCAGTCTCAGTGATTACCTGGTGTTTGTCAGCTGTGGGGGACTGGATAAGGGCAAGCCATCTGAAGTTGAACCCAGACAAGACGGAGGTGATGGTTGTAGGGAAAACCGGGGAAGTGATGGCCCTCATCATAGATGGGGGTCCATCCTCCCCTGTTGTCACAGGTCCATAGTCTGGCCGTAGACCCACAGCTCCACCTGGATGTTCAGGTGGCGGCTGTGGCGAAGGGCGCATTTCACCAGTTACATCTAGTGTGACGGCTTCGGCTGTATGTCTCAGACATGGACCTTGCTACTATCATCCATGCTTTTATTACCTCGAAATTGGATTACTGTAACACACTCTATGTGGGGCTATCCTTGGTGACAGTCCAGAGACGGCAGCTGGTGCAGAATGTGGCTGTTCACCTCCTTAGGGGGATGAGTCATGATGAGCACATTACACTGGTGCTCCATTCTCTTCACTGGCTGCCAATAGTCTTCCAGGACCAATTCAAGGTGTTGGGTTTGAACTTTTAAAGCCCTAAACAACCTGGGCCCCACTTATCTGCAGGACTGCCACCCTCTGGGACCTAGATCGGCCCCTGCAGTCATCTGGGAGCGTCCTTCTTGAGCTCCCTCGGGTTACCCAGACGTTAACTATGAGGAGGGCATTCTCGGTTGCTTCACCATGGCTGTGGAACTCCCTCCCATTGGAGGTCTGCCTGTCCATAGACCTCCCCTCTTTCTGTAGACAGTGTAAGACCTGGCTGTTCCACTGAGCTTTTGGTGAGGGAGACAGGTGATAGGGGCTGGGATTTTTTTTTGTTTTTTCTGCCTGGGTTATTTTAATGTGTATTAGTTTTACTGTTTTTATGGTTATTTTAAGATGTTGTTAGCTGCCCCAAGATGCATGAGCAGGAGGCGGGGGGCGGCATAAATTTTTTTAAAAATAAAAAAATAAAATAAACTACATCCCCAGGTGAGTGTGTGTGCGTGCACGTTCCTACGCACGTGAATGCACACCCACCTCCACACATCCCCCATGCATGGAACAACCG
>QEPC01004437.1:225413-247427 GCA_003113815.1 Sphenodon punctatus | reverse complement strand
GCTGTGAGACACTGGGAAAATGGGGCTGCAACAGAGATGTGACCCATGTTTCGGGGGACAAGTGGAACTCCTTGCTGCTGCTTTTATGGTGCTTTTATGGTGTGCTAAGGACTGCACATAATATTGTTACCTTGGAATGGTTTGCTTTGCTTGCTCTGTGTTAGGGATGTGCGAACAGAACCGAGTTCAGAAATTCTGTTCGGTTCGAAAATCAAGTTTGGTTCGAAAGTTTGGTTCGGTCGATTGAACTATTCAAGTTAGGTCAAATTCCGAACTTCTGAACCGAGTTTGTACATTCAAAACCATTTTTTTTGGCCTTCCGAACTGGTTCGGATTTGACCAAACAGTTTGGTCGAATTCAGTTCGAAAGTTCGGTTCGGTTGAACGAACTATTTGAGTTTGGTCCAAACTCTAAACTTCCAAACCACGTTCGCACATCCCTATTCTGTGTTTGCATGATGCATTGCTGCTTTCCTTCTCCCCTCCCAAGCACGAGTAGAGAGGCCATTTTGAACTTTGTGGGTCTACTGTTCGTGGTTACTCTTTTTTAAAATGGCCCCTTCGCTGTTTCACTGCTGCTCCCTGCTGGGAAAGTAGTTTCTGACCTCTCTGCTTGTGGCTGTGTGTTTTTGAGCATCTTGCCTGGGGTTTTGTTGAGAAACAGAAATACATTGTTTAAATTTGGTTTATCCATCTCTGGGCTCAGGCTGGGTACAAACGATACCCCCTGACCTCATCTTGCTGCATGTCTAGGCTGCTGCATGTCTAGGCTGCTGTTTGATGGGGCTGATTTGGTGGCAACACAGGCCTGCAACTGGCCAAACTTTTTAAAAAGAGCCCGTGTGTTTGGACAGGCATTTTACTGTTGGGGATACAGTGTAGGTACTCTGTATAGTGTAGGTACAGTGTAGGTACTCGGGCCACTGGCCATAACTACTCTTGGTTAAAATGGTCCCTGTCTTTGCTGTTTTCCACCTAAACTGTCTTCTTTCTGTTTTTCAGGTGAAGGGACCAAGAGATTGTCTTGAAGGAAGGGTTTCCAACACAATATTTGCTAGAATGTTCCTTGCATTTTAAAATGGCCCTACCCTTTGCAGTTCAGTGGGATGTTGTTGTAGGCTTTTCTGCAAGAACGCCATGCCACATGTTGGTTCACTTCACGAATGGCTAGTCTACCGGCCTGCATGATTCCACACCTCACCTCACCTCACCTCTCTCTCCTTGGAAACAGGAGAAAGTAGGTAGAAGCATGGCAGAAGAAAAGGCTGCAGAGAACAAGGAGATGCCTTTCCCCTGTCCCCACTGAACCCATCCCTTCCCCTTCTTGTGCACCAAAACCAAACCCTTTCCCTCCTACTTCTCCTCTGTCCTGTCCTTCTCTTCCCTTTCATTCTCTTCTGATTTGCCTTGTTGTAGGACAGGGAGCTAACTCAGTCCTCCCAGTTCTCCAAGACAGAAGGAAGGCTTGTTCCAAAGCTTACTCCTTCAGAAGCCTACAGGTGGTCAAGGACGGCATGAAAATCAAGGATTCAAGGGTTCAGGATAAAGGTAGGCAATGGCAACATGATCTATTTTTTTAACTTATTATGGTTAATTTGGACCTGGTGGGAAAGAGAGTGAATGGAACCCCAGGAAGAGGGCTCTCTATCCCCCAGTGGCAGTGCTTCACACAGCAGCAAGGAGTTCCCAGTGTTAACTAATGTAATGTCCATACAAAGTTAACCCTGGGAACTCCTTGCTGCTTGGTTAAATTACACCCCTGGCCTAACCGTTGGCCAGGTTCCATTCCTAGGCCCGTCGGCCAGGCTCCATGTGTAGGCCTGCTGGCCAGGCTCCGCTCCTAGGCCTGCTGGAGGCTCAACCCACCCACTGCTCCACCAGCCTGAAAAAAACCCAGCCGCCACTGAATCATGCAAAAAACAATCCACGTGCTTAACTTTACCAATATGACAGCCCCACACTCTAAGACTGATTGAAAGATATTTATTTCTGATACCTAGGACTTAATCTTCTCAAAAAGGCGCTGAGGTTTTTTCACTCCCATCTCTGCATTTTATCATGTACAGCAGTTTTTTCAAATTGGTGAGCATTATGGCATGCTACAAGATGTATTTATTTCTTCCCAGATCCTGCAAAGAGGTCTGTGTACTTAAAATTACTCTCATGTGGAGACCTACTTACATTTCCCCCCCCCAGAATTTGGACCTTGTATTTTCTTTATGGTGTCACGGTTGTATTAATAATGGTGTTTACTTGATACCTAAGGGCACTTTCACACAAGATGCTCTCCATCCACCACCCACTATACATGTTGCAAGACTGCAGTGTTGCCCTATGGGTGCCCTGTGGGTGCCACCACTATACTAACAGGTATAGTGTGTGTGTGTGTAGTAGTTGGAGAGTGTTTTGTGTGAAAATGCCCTAAGTGGAAAGGTATCTTATGATTCTGCAATGAGCAACAGACTATTTAATCCACCTTGCCAAGGGATTATATTATACAAGGTTTGAAAAAATAGATTTTTGTAGGTAACTGCTCAGTTGCTACATGGAGATGTACTCTAGATATGATGAAAAATAAATATGGTGGGCTGGCAACATTTACTATATCTGTGAATGCATATGGAATGTTTTAATTACTGTGAAAACCTCGTAAAATGCACATCTGAAACCAGCAACATTAGAAAGGTGCACCTTTCAAAATGTATTACAATTTTGCATACACAAAGGGAAATGGACACACACTGGATAAGTGATGATTGCCAAAGACATGTATAAAAAGAGGCATTCTGTTTTGCAGAAACAGGAAAAGATTCACATATTTCGGAGCTGTTATTTCTTCTAGTTTGGCAAGCCAAATTAGAAAATTAAAAATTTCATCATGTCCCTAAAAAGATAAACCTACGCATGTGTTCAGATTAAACAAAATCTAGAATGACTTGGTACAGATGGAGGATTTATGAGTCTCTTCCCCAAAAATATTTTGCAGTCACTTTACTAATTAAGTTCGCTTTCTCTCTGATTAAAATCAAATTCTAGGAACTAGCATCTGAGCAAGTTTTCATTTGATTTGCTGAATTTCATGCACACAGATTAACTCTTCCAACATGAATATTTATTGGCATATGTACTGTCTCATAGTAGCACAGAATAAAAGGCAATAGACCTTATCCTGAAGATATCAGTTAGTTTAAAGAACAGATTCACTGTGGCCTTATTACCTATTTAGGCCCCAATGGGTATTTTCAGACATTACACAGTGGATCCCCACATGGGGATCCTGATCCCGTAACGTCTGATGGGGGGAACAGAAGTTCCCCCCCAGATGTTCACCCATGTGAATCACGGGGTGGAATCACATTCACCACGCAAACAGAGGTCCTGCCTGGACCATCTCCGATTGCGTGGTGAATGCAATTCCCCCCTGTGAGCAAGGGGATCATCACGTCTGTCCCCCTGCCATGGCCCAGAATCAGTGGCAGGATTCTGGGCCATGGTCACTGCAGGCGGGCGCTGCAGCTGCATTGGCCGCAGCACCCACCCATCTCCCAGGAGGGCGGGTGACAAAGGAGCATGGGGGGTGGGGCTGTGCGGCCGCACGTTGTGCCACACGGCCCCTGCCCCCTCCCCAATTCCCCACCGGGATCAGCCGGCACGTCTGTTGGACGTGCTGGTTTGATCCCGGCGGGGGATCAAAGGGTGATTCCATGACGGGGCCAATACAGGCCCTGTCACGTCTGAAAATACCCAATGTTGCAAATATCTCTGTGTAACTTTAAGGCACTGTTTCTGCAAAACAAATATCTGGGAATAACTTTCAATACATAGGCAGCGTGATCCAGTGAAATAGCATACATGAGCAGTTACTATAGAAAAGAGTCTTACTGAAATGAATGAGACTTGTGCCTGGCCAAACTACTAGCATGTGCATTATCTTTTTGGAGTCCCCTTCCAGCCCTACAATTCTATGTATCTGTGGATTTATGTCTACTACTCTCTGACCATCTGATACCAAATAGCATCTGGTGTAGCTTGGCTTCAGTAGCTGTCTACCTGAGTGGCACTAAACACTTCTTTCTCAAGTCCCTCATCAAATCTCAGTTTTGAACTTGGCTTCATGCAGCAGGTTACCAATACTTTATCCGCCATGCAAGTTTTAAACTGTCACTTTTAAATGCTCCTTATGATTCCATTTCTCACTGTCTTGCTTATATTGCAGAGCGAGATAATTCATCTTCTTTTGCCCTACAACTCCTGCACATTTCCATTTGGGTGCATCTTCTGTGTATATTTAATATTTATGCAAGTATGTCATGCATCATTTGAGAGAGTGTCTACGGAGCTGTTATGTGACTTGTTGACATTATCAAACTGAGCAGATTTTGTTACCTTTAAAAGGTGAGAGGAAAAAGATGGGAAAGCGTGAATGTGCATGCATATAAAAGTGTCATAGTTTGCAGCAGCAGAGTGGGATGAGCAACAAGAAATTCAGAGCCACTACATGAAAATATTCTAAGAGGAATATTTTAAAAATATTTTCTTAGACAATGAAATACACTGGAGAAAAAAGCTTTTATCAACCTGAACATTAACTGTGGGAAAGCTCTGTTACTGTACTAATATTTCTCAGAGAATTGATACAATCCATTGCTTTTAGTTCTTTGTGTTCTATCAATGAGATAAAGTCAGGTAAAGTAAAATTCCTTGCTTGATGATTTTACACTATTGTAGGGATATCTAAATTTGAAGGGCAAGATGTTTAATAAGTGGTTAATTTCTAATACATTCTCTTTAGTGCAACTAATTGTTGTTTACAGGATTTAGGTTCTGGGATTATAGTTTTGATTTAAAGTGGACTGAGTATTTTGGAAGACAATCACCAAAGTTTTGCCAACAGATATTGGACACCCATATTAAGACAGCTGTCCTTTAATTAAATTTTTTATTCATTTTTAATTTGTAAAAACAAATAAATAAACATAATTACAAGTACACACACATCGAAACAAGAAAGAAAGCATGCAATACTACTCCCTTAAGACAAATTTAGAAAATGAGAAGAGTTAATTGTTAAGTTCCAGCATCCAGAAACTTCATGATTGTCATCAAATATAGGCTAACAAATCCTCTGTTAAGTTTCGCTGACATTCCAAATTGAGATGTCTTAAAGGGAATTGATTTTCAGGGGGCAGATATTTAGTAGTCTCTGAAAATTGTGTCCCTGTAAGGTATTTCCGGTTGTGAACCCAAAACAGGTATGCAAAATCACTGCTCCTCGCTGGGCATAATATGCTGGTGGCTATGAATGTTTTGTCTTAAGAATTGGAGAGCATGCTTTATTATCTATAACAACGTTTAGTATGCTGTGCTATCATGTGGACATCTAGGTCCTTACCGGAAGTATTCAAAACATAAGGGAATGCCTGGGATGCATGTACTCAACAAAGTCAATAAGACTTGCATGTATGTGTCCGGGGGGGGGGGGGCATGATCCTGGTGCATGGGCACTAACAGGTTGTCCTACAATTACCAATGGAGGGGAGGGCATACTCCCCCTCCATACTCTCTGATGTCAGGGATGCACTTGATATTCCAAGAAACTTCCTAGATTCTAATTAGCCACAGCCAAAGTAAGAAAAATTTGAAAATATTCACTAAGTCAAATTAAAGCAATGTGTAAATTTCAATAAAACTAGCTCTTTTTTTACCACTTCTAGCCCACCCTGGGTGCAATCCTGACTATTGAATTCAATGGCCTGGACCACTTCAGTCTCTCTCATCTATTTGCCTTCTGCATTATTCTCATCCCCTTCAACCTCCTACCTCCCACCATAACTTGTGTGTTCAACACATAACTGTTGTACAGAACTACTGGAGGGGAGCAAGTGATGCCCTGCCTATTCTTACTGAGGTGGCGTACTCTAGTGTTTGGTTCATACCAGAGCTTATGCTCAACAGAATAAGTTCCAGGGTGCTCCAAAAATATTTCTAAAAGATGCACTCTAGTTCAGTGGTACCCAAGCTTTTTGACTACATGGCCAAACTTTGAGACTTAAATCTCCTCCAGTGATCCTTAACAGCAACAAAGACAAAAGTCATACAAAATGTCTCTTGAGATCATGATCCCCTCCACATAGATGGGATCTCCTGTTTACCCCTTTTCCTTACAATGGACTCACAGAAGGGCATAGAAAACATGGTATTAAAAAGCAGTATTGTATATGAAAAACTTCTACTTCAGTAGTTTTTGTAACATAACTAACTTTACACTCAGAAAGCATGTCCTTCTGTAATTGGAGATGACTGAAATTTTCCCTTTTATTTCAATAAGAAGTATCCACGTCATACAGTTTAATAAAGTTATTAAAGTTAATCTGACAGGCAACAGATTTCCCCTTTTACATTGTAACTAAAGGGGAAACATATGACTGGGTTAAGTAAACCTGTTTATCAACCATGCCTTCCCTAAAAAATAATTTTCACAAAGAGGAATTTTCCATCTTGTTTAATTCAGCTACTGTGAGTAAAGAAGTTGAATCAATGCCCAAGGCATAAGACCAGAAAGGTGTGCAGAGATTTATTACTCCCATGAAAGAGTAATTTAAAATGCATTTAAAGAAAGTTTCTTTATAATTCCCAGGTTTGCCAACATGGTGGAGGAATACACTGAAATCTGAAAAGCAATAATTTTTAAATGATGTTTTTATATGCATATAAACAACAGTTCTGAAATGAGATACCTAAGTGTGTTGGCAGGGCTGAGTTTGTACTACACCACGGTGTAAAAAATAATATTTTATTATTTGATATTATTGATAACTAACAGAGTTTGCTAAAACAGAATATCTACTCAAAACCTCTGCAGCTGATTCAGCAGTAGTTCAGTCATAGGGCCTTTTCATACGGGCCGTGGTGGGTGGGGAATGGGTGGGTGGCGCAGTGGGTGGGCGGTGCATGGGGGTGCGTTCCCACGGACACCCACCCACCTCCACCCATCTCCATGCATGGAGCATCCAGCATTGGCCCATTGCTCCATGCGTGGGTGATGGTTGGAGGTGGATGGAGCGCGCATGCACCCCCACCCACTGCCCATGGTGTTCCCACGGTGCCCACCCATCACACCACACCCACCGTGGCATTTGCATGGGCGCCCCCCACCCGCTCACATGTGCGAGGGCCTTGGTCACGTGTGCGAGGCCATGTGAAAAGGGCCTTAGTATAGGCTTTAGTCTAGTAGTACATTTAAAACACACATTCAGATTTGAACATGTGACTACTATCACTGCAGTCAGTAGGATAACACACGTGTGACAAAAGTTTATAAGTTATATATAATCACAAGCTTATGAGTATTAGCAATATGCTATGTATTATGTAAAAAACAATATTCTCATAATTGCACTATGCAGATATGTAGACAAGTCATGTTTGGTGCCATGCTAACCATTGTGAAACACTGTGTGTAATGATATAGGAAGATTACAGACCAGAGTTATAGTGTAAATGTTATAAAATGCACCTAGCATATGCATGACATATGCGTGGCAGTTTGGAAGACAGACAGATTTAGTTAAAACAAACCCACAATAGTGTCTATAGAACACAGCGGGAGCTAACAACACAGCTGGGCACAGTGTGGGGCCTGCAGGCCGGCCGCATATTCAACATGCTGTCCACCTGATCCAGCACGCCAGCCATGGACATGTCTGTTTGGCACCCCGATCCAGTCCAGACTGTGCTCACAATCTGGTCTGGACCTGGTCGGGCCAAGCTGCCACTTCGCAGATGTCACTTCTGTTTTCATCCAACGAGATAGCGTAGGAGCCTGGAACAGAGGCTGCTTTCTGACATTACATGGGGAGGAAGGGGTGGGACAACTTGCGCAATCGCAATTGCAGCTCTGTAATTGCGGAGATTATCATATGTAAGAACAATGCACTAATCCCCTTTTATCACGTGAGAACACTCATGCATTACCGGGTCCCAAACGTAGCCTTTACAAGGATGTGCATTCTTGTGTGAAAAAAGGGGAGTAGTGTATGCTCAGAGGCATTAATCCCCACAATTACAGAGCCATGATCATGATTGCACACAAATCCCCACCCCACCTTATCTCATGTAACATCAGAAAGCGGCCAGAGTCTGCTCCTAGGAAGCATTGATAAACAAACAAAGTCCAGTATACAGTGGACTGCATTTCTTTTTCTTTCTCTGTGTAGTACTGGGGTTTATGCTGAATCAGGATATGGTGGGGAGAAGGAGCTCTTTCCTCCATATTGGAATACAGGGGCTTAGATGTGTATGTTTTTTTCAGGGCCCATTGATGGTTTAATCTAGATTTACCCACAGGCAATAATAGCAGAAGTTGCATTTCCTCTATACCAGTATGTCTCAACTCTGATCACTAGGAACAGTGCCATTTTTTAAAAAAAAAATGGCTTGTGTTCCATGCACTTTCAGTACCTGACCTTGGCTAAGAGTATTAAGATGTTGACTGTGAATGGCAAATTGCTATAGCAGGGTTTCTTGATGTGAATCTTGTGGACCTAAGTCCACAGTAAAACAGACTGAACCCAGCTGCTCTTGACTACGTAAGTCACCAAGGTTTTACAGCTATTTTCATCTTCCAATAATTTACTGCTTTATTAATGACCTCTACACCAAAGGCGGAGAGCACGCTACTGCCCAATTAATCATAACACCAAGGAAAATCAACACCAATCATCAATCTAAGTAATTTCATCTTTCTCATAAATTAGAAACCATTCTTTTGTGTGTTATCAAGGAAGCAGCGCTGCACACAAATATAAGGTATCTTATTAATTCATCAAATTGTATAACTTCTAAAAAAAGACCAACTTACATGAGAAGATAAGAGAGTAAAGGATTTTTAGTTGTTGTCTAGTACAACTCTTATCTCATAGCAAAGAGATTATATTTCCTCAATGTTTTCAGGTGAGCTCATATTTACATAATAAGAAGGAATTAAAATCTTAACACTGACCACCATTACTGACCTCGCTATGTTCCTCTTCCCCTGTCTTCCCTCCCTTGTCCTCTGTCAATTTTAAGCCCCTCAGGACAGGGATGCGGCTCTCATTCATGATTGTTCAGCACGGTTTGCTGGTGCTCTCTCTCTCTCTTTCTAAAAATACTTCATGCTATTAAAATGAAATGTAATCATTTACATATTGGTGTCATCTAAAGGCCAGAAGTCAGGACTTAGATTTCATTACATTTGATACTGCTCAAATACATAAGATGACCCATCCTATCCCCAAAGACTTTAAAATCTAGTAAAATGGAAATCAGGCAAACAACATCAAGGTGGTGGAGGCCGATCTGAAACCCATGTACATGCATGCAAATTGTGTGCAGTTTGCACACAACTCATAGTCTCCATAAAGGGGATGTGTGTCAGAGAGACAGTGGATCAGGACCCACCTGTTGTTCCCAGAAAGAGTCTTAGATGGGGCTTGGGAGGAATCTGGGAATGGGGTCAGGGGTTGTGGCACTCTTGGGATGCTGGGCGCTTCCTGGGCCCTGGTGCAGCTTTATTATGTCCCCTCCTGCCACTTGTTCGCCTGCCTGTGAAGCTGAGGGCCAAGGAGGAGGAACATGGCTTCCTACAACTTCCATGCCTCTCTGGCTCCTGCCTTCTTCTACTTCCAGCCCCTTCATGCGAGATCGCTGATGCCACTGAGATTGTCCCCCTACACTTACTCCGGCTGCAGCCCAGCCCTTCCTGGTTCTGGATTTATTTAAGTTGGTTCATTGATTATTATTTTATTTTTTAAAATGATTTGGTGGGTCTTGCCCACAGAAAGGTTGAGAACCACTGTGCTAGGGGATGAACACTGAAACAAATAGCTTGTAGTGTAATGTATATCATTTATATATGTAATTTTTGTATACATGGCATGAAATGTTTGGGCACAACTGTTGGTTTCTGCTGTTGATTCTTTCTCACATAAAAAGAGTCCCCTATAGTGGATTCATGGTAAAGTGGATGCCAATCAGTTTTTCAAGAAATTAAATGGCATAATTGCTGCAGTTAGATATCATACTTCCAAAGCTTTCATAAACTTTTGCTTTTCTAGGGCCAGATTTTGATAGCCTTCTCAAAAGCAAGCACCTTACCCTCCGAGAAGGTTCCATGTTAAAAACTAGTTAATTGAAAGATAAGGTGCTATTTAACTTTTCATAAAAAGACAAAATGAAGCCTTCAGTCAAGGCCAGATAGCATCTAGCAAGAATTTTGCTAATCAAGTATTAGCAGAACAAAACGAGATGTTTCACATGATTCTAGCATTTGAGGGTTAGATGCGTATCCTTGCAAAGTACAAGGAACAATAAAGAGATACATTTTCTTGCCTCTTTCAGAATGTAATATTTGATCATTGATAACCCATGCAATGACATAATTTGAGTAGGTACCAAAACAACCAGCCTTGACTTTTAATATCCATACTTTAAATGTTATGCTAGTACAATCAGCCTTATCATCAATAGCAAAATATTATTTTTCTCTTCCTGTTGTGGTTGTTTCTGTCCCACTCTTTTCAGTCTTCAAATGAAACATGTGAAGCCTGTGTTTAGGACAATGAATTTCTTGGCAACAGCGATATCAAGATGAATGATATCAAAACTGGAGACAGAGAAGCTGGCTAGGATTGCAAATGGAAATCCAAATGGAACATATGTATAATTCACAAACAATAACAGAAGGAAAATCTGAATCACTTCCCATACCCCAAGCCCGTAGCTTAGGTTTCATCTTTGACTCACCCCTTTCTTTTAAACCCTACATTGACTCTGTTGCCAAATCCTGTTGCTTCTCCCTCCATAACATTGCTAAGATTTGCCCTTTTTTCTCTGTCTCCTCTGCGAAAACCCTTGTTCACGCCCTGGTCATCTCTCACCTTGATTACTGTAACCTCCTCACTGGCCTCCCTCTCTCTCACCTTTCTCCACTTATCTCCATGCCAAACTCTGCTGTCAGGGTCATCCACTTCACCCGTCACTTCGACCACGTGCAGCCTGCACAAGCTTCTAGTTTTCACTTATAAAGCTCATCACGACCTTGCTCCCACCTATCTCTCTGCGCTAATTTCCCTCCACACTCCAGTCCATGAACTCTGCTCCTCCTCTGTCCCCTCTCTTGCTCTCTCACGCCTCCCAATTACCCCTAAACACCTTTGTCCCTTCTCTCTAGCTGCCCCCCCATGCCTGGAACTCCCTCCCTGCCCACATCTACCTCGCCCCCTCCCTTCGTACCTCCAAATTCCTCCTCAAGACCCACCTCTTCCACTCTGCATCCCTGACTCCTCACTCCGCTCCTAACTCCTGCTGATACCTACCATCCAGTACAATCTTTTATCTGAGGTCTGTTTACCCATATCCTCACCACATGGACAAGCCAGCCATTATTCTCGATGTAACCAAACCAAGCACGTGCACCTGAGACCTCGCATCATCGTGAATGTTACACCCCTTGTCTCTCCCTCTGTTCCCCCCACCCCTGTCTCTCAGATTGTAAACCCTAGGGCAGGGACCGTGTCTATTCAATTACTTTGTAAAGCGCCAGGTACATTGCTTGTGCTATATAAATGCTTGCTAATAATAATAATTAATAATCACATCTTGAATTCATTAGTCCAACATGTATGATAAAATACATATGGGGATTTGGTCACATAATGTTGCCAAGTGGCATTTTGAAAAATATACTGACATAATTCTCATACAGCAATTGCATCAAAACATGTGATAAGGTAATTATTGGCAGCTTCGGAAACTGATCTCCTAAAGTCTAAAAGGAATAAGAATGAATCATTGTTGTTGCATCAATGGAAGAAGGGACACATATGGAGTTTAAAGTCGGCAGTACTTTATTAACTAAGCCAGTCTGAGGTTCTAGTAACCACAGCCGTGTACAGAATACGAAGTCCAGCGCAATTAGCCTTTTATCCAGAGTTCACTGAAAGAACATGCACAGAAGTTCCAGACAGCAGTGTTATTTGCCAGGCTGGAGTATATTACCAGTGTCCCCAAACACCCCATTTGTCTGATGGATCACACCATGGGTCTGCTACTATGGTCAGAACCCAAGAAGGAAGAGAAGCATAGCACTTACTTTGATTGCTCGTGCTCTACTTGGATTGATCCTCCCCTTGCCCAGGGGTGTAGACTCATGGTTTCCCCTAGCCTTAACAGCTAATTTCCGGCATCTCTTAAGGAAATGTCTCCCATTGATACCTGCTCAGTCTGTTTTTGTGCCCATTCTTTATTCTTTTCTTTTTATATCATGTGCTGGACATTGTTGTGACCCAGCAAATGGCAATTAGCAGTTAACAACCTATCTACACCAACCCAAAGCTTAAACATTCCTTCAGTTACTCAAACTGCAAGAAAAACTGAGGCCATTTTCAAATGGGCACCCCTCCCCCACGCACACTTAAGAAGACTGCAGGTCACTGCTGGTGGGGGTGCCCGTGGGAACACTGCTGGTGGTGGGTGGGGGTTCGTGCACACTCCCGCTCTCCTACCACCTCCACCCATCACCTAGTATGCATGGAGCAACCAGCGCCAATGTCGGTTGCTCCGTGTGTGGAGATGGGTGGAGGTGGGTGTGCACCCATGAAAACGGGCACACACCCACCTTCCACCGGTGCACACCCGTCGCCCCACCCACCATGGCCTGTTTGAAAAGGGCCTGAGGGGGTCAGCACTGTGGGAACTTTTGGGAGTCAGGCGCTGGGAACACATTACGCCGGTGCTCCAAAGTCTGCACTGGCTCCCTATAGCTTTCTGGGCACAATTCAAGGTGCTGGTTTTGATCTTTAAAGCCCTAAATGGTCTGGGACCCACATATCTGAGAGACCGCTTGTCCTTCCATGCCCCATTGCAGCCCCAGTGATCGGCGAGGAGCGTCTTCCTGTGGGTACTGCCTGTTAGTCTTGTTCATATGATGAGGGTTTGCAGCAGGGAGACATTCTCAGTTCCCTTGGAGGTTCATTTGAGCCAGAGACTGAGTGTCTTCCGGAGGGAGTGTAAGATGTCCCTGTTTGTAAAGGCATTTGGCAGGCAGAAATAGGGGGTTTGGTGGGTGAGGTTGGGGTGTAAGGGGAGTTGAATAGGGGAATGGGGAGGTGGTATTGGGTGGGTTTTGTGGGGGTGTGTGGGATGTTTGGGGGATTATTTTTGTGTTTTACTGTTTTTATGGTTTGTGATCCACCCTGAGTCTTTGAGAAGGATGGCATAACAATCTGACTAAATAAATAATAACCCCTCAAGACCAGTCATGGCTGACATGAAAAATGCCTTTTTGGCCACAATCAAGTGACCCGCAAAGCCTGTGGTGACTGGCCCAATATGGCACAGAGCTCACTCCTGCTGAGAACCGCCAAGTCACCACAATGCCAGCATTTGATACTAATGCAGCTGGGAGCTCTCATTTAATGAGTATGCAAAAGACTGCTCATCTTCAGTTTTTTCACCTTCAATCTCTAACAACACAAACCTTCCATCAAGGTGAAGGTGGGAAGTAGGTATTTTCTTTGGCCCTTTTTACACGGAACATGGTGGGTGAGGGGATGACGGTGCACTGGAGGTTTGGAATGGGCGAACAGAACGGAGATTGGAAATTCAGTTCAGTTCAGTTCAGTTTGGTTTAGAATTCGAGTTCAGAAATTCAGTTCAGTTCGGTTTAAAATTCGAGTTCGGTTTGGAAGTTCAGTTCGGTCAACCGAACAAACCAAGTTCGGTCGAATTCCGAACTTCTGAACCAAGTTCGGCCATTCAAAACCAGTTTTTTTGTGTGTGTGTTGCCACTAGGGATGAGCGAACAGAACAGAGTTCGGAAATTCGGTTTGGTTCGGTTTTAAATTCGAGTTTGGTTTGGAAGTTCGGTTCGGTCAACCGAACAGACCGAGTTTGGTCCAAACTCCGAACTTCCGAATCATGTTCGCCCATCCCTACTGGCGGTTGGCGGAGGTGGGTGTGTGGTCATTCCCATCATACACCCATCTCCACCCACCTCTACCCATCTCCACACATGGAGCAACTGCCATTGGCACCCGTTGCTCCATGCGTAGGTGATGGGTGGAGATGGGTGGAGCGCAGGAGTGTGAACGCACCCCCGCCCACCACCCACGGCATTCGCACAGGCACCCTCCCACCCGCACACGTGTGTGAAGGGGGAGGGCACCCATGTGAAAATGGCCTTTATCTGAAATTAATATCTTAGCTTTATTTTCTCCTTGGAACATAGAGAAAATATGTGTAATGTTGACACGCAGCAGTCAGTGCAAGTGTGCCATAAAAGTCAAAGGTATATTATATCAGTGACATTTAAGGTCAAATACTAAAGGATGCACAGTGTAACATCCAATTTATCAGAAGACATAGTTAATGTGTGCTCTTTATTTTGGTCTAGCCTTTTCCAGAAAACCAATTTTCATTTTCATGCCTGTGATGAATTGTACACCTCAGAAATATCCTGACAACGCTTAACAATGTCTTGTTATTAGCTGTGTGTCTTGTTATTTTGTGGAAGAGGAGGAGAAATCCCTTTGATTACAATTAAAAAAACATAAATTGTTCCTTTTGGTTGTAAATGCTGCTGTTTATACACTGCATTAAGTTATTACTTAATTAAACTTGGTGTCTCATCCGAAAAAAAGGTTCTATTTGTTTTCCTCAAGGAATTCTGCTTTCTTACAAATGATTTCTCCAAAGCTAATAATAAATTATTACAGTTTATTATTTGCTCTATGGAATATCTTTCTTAGGATAGAAGATTGCCTTCTTCATTAATGTATCTCACTTCTGTGTATGTAAATCTGGGGATAGCAAACAGAAGCACATTCAAGCAACTTGCCTTATCAGGTGTATTGTTTGCGGACCACTTGAAATGTGTCCTTGATGGTGGCATTTGGAATAGTCTTTTCCAAAGCCTGACTGTGATGAAGTGTGAGTATCCCACAATACGCAAGGAAAAGAAGGATCAAACCTCTTTCATTATTACCTATTCCTGTTCCGTTCTGGGGGAACAACTCAGGGCACGGAATGGAAAGAAAAACTTCCACTTGGGATCATCAAAGCAGATCTAGAAACAGGAGGGGGAATTTCATGGTGTCATAAAGATCTGGGACACTCACTACTTAATTGTTCTCAAGAATTCCTTCCTCTTCTTCTCATCCAAGGAGCTAATGAAACCAGATGATTTCTGCAGAGATTCTTGGATAGTACTCATTCCCCAAAATGCTTTTCTTGCCTGCCATCTTTGTCTTTTTGCAAAATTGTGATGCATTGTCAATGACATCATTATGATGTTATGGATTAAACATCATGGACTTCACTGTGTGACCAAATAGAACAAGGAAAACGTCTACTTTCATTTAGATAAGAAGCTGCTGCCATAATCATACATACTAATCCTGCATAGGCAGTATATTATTTGAAAAACAAGGTTGGAGTAACTGTGAAGATGATATCTATTTATGAGCCTGCTAGGGCTGTGTAGGAAAAAAAAAATGTTTTCATTTTTAGATTCATTTTTCTTTTTAAATTCACATTAAGTTATGTTATTATTTTAGTTATTCCCATTAGTTTTTGTTTTTATTTTCCTTTTCCATTGGTTTGGCTCTAACCTCTTCATTTTGTATCTAATTTGCATGGAATTTGGAGAGATTGTTTGCCCTCATTTAAGGGAATATGTGTACCAAAATCACAGCACGATTAGATAAAGGGTTCTGATTTTATAAGCAATTTAATTCTGCAGTTTGAAGACACATTTCCAGCTGTAATGTCTTTGTTTTCCACCCAATTTGGATAGCAGTTGGAGATATTGTTCCCCTCACCTAAGGTATCATCTCTACCATGTTTCATAAAGATTGGATAAAGGGATCCTATTCTATAAGCACATTTTAATTTTGTCATTTCAGGACACATTTCCGTCGGTAACATCTTTGTTTTCCATCTTATTTGGACAAAATATGGACAGAGTGTTCCCATCTCCATTTCAAATTATCCATTTCAAAATTCCCATTTCCTTTCCCCTCATACTGAATCAGATGGTGGATGAGTGCAGTTAGTGCACTGCAGTGCACAAAACAGTGCTGACACACTTCAAACAACAGTACAGAACAATGACAATATTACAGACAGACAAGGATTACGGACAAAGACGATGAACAGTGGGAATAATGGGAAGGAAGGGATGAGACAGAGGGACAGAGAAATAAATCTGTTTTTATAACTGTCAATTTGTCTAAGGCTGCTTTTAGACATGTGCGGTGAACATGCTGCATAAAATCACGCTACATGTAAATATGCCACGTGTGAAATTTAGACGTGACATTTCACGTGTTTAAGCTGGTCGTGTGTTCTTTTAAAGCCACAAATGAAATACCTCTATGTCAAGGTATTTAATTTGCGTCTTTAAAAGAATGTGCAACTGGCTTTAATGCGCGAAATGTCACGTCTAAATCCCATACGTGACATATTTACACGCAGGGTGATTTTATGCAGTCTTGTTCGCCACGCACATTTAAAAGTGGCCCAAGTGAGGCCGAGTTAGAGCAACCACACAGAGACTGAGAAAAACCAGCAAGCGTTCTGAGACTGAACTAATAGTAAAGTTCCTCAGCTTGGCAGAAGGTTAAGAACACTCACCATGCCCACCCCCCAAAGCCATCCGGAGTCCTAATTGGTAAAGAAAGGTTACACAGCATGTCCAAAAAATGACCTATCAGAGAGATTCTCCTGAGTTAGAGTGTATGCAATTGAACAGAGAGGTCACTCATGGTTCCCCCTCCCTTCTGACCTAGTTCTGAACTTTTGTTTACAGAAAGGCACAGACAGGCTGGAGACATGGCACGTGCTCTAGCCCTGCATGCAGCAGAGCAGAGCTAATAACTAATACTAAAATGTATTCATTTTTAGTTATTAACTCATTTGTTTTAGTTATTACAATAACTAAATAAATAACTAATACAATAACTTTTTCAGTTTAGTTATTAATATTAACTAAAATGAATGCACATCCCTGGTGCATAAATTGTTACATTTACCCTGGAAGGGCACTCTTCACCAGACATTTAAGGAGATAGACTCTCTAGAGACAGGGTAAAAACAGACATGTGGGTGGTGCAGAGGCTCCCATTCCCGGCCTGGGGCAGGAAACAGCGGCCACCCCTCCCCGGGTCAGAGAGGGGCACCGAACTAATGTGCCCATTGCCAGAGAGCCATCCCACCACCTGCACACCCTGGTTAGGGCGGAGAGCTCAGCAGACATGTGGGTGGGTGGCCCCACCCTGCCCCCCATCATGATGGCCAGCCATGGCAGTTCCATCCCCAAGGAAGGGATGGCTGGGCTAGCCCATGTTAGCTGGCCTTAGGCCAGGCTGTGTCCTTGGTGATTTTCCAAGAACGTAGCCCGGACTAGCCTCCTACCTACTCTGGGGCAGTCCCAGGCCAACATCTGGTGGCACATAGACACACGTGCCAGTGGGTCTTGGGCCACAGTGGGCCAAAGCAGGCCACAGAGGTCTGTCATCATGTCTGTTTTTACCCACAGAATCTGAGTAAAACCTCTAATGATTACCTATCTCCTGCAAGCTGTCTTAAACTCAAATATAAGTCTTAAGATTCTTTCATTAAACCACCAAACAGGTCTCTTTTAGAGCAGTGTAGACATTTTCCTGGCACAAACGTAAAGCAGATATTATGGTGATGAATTCCACAGAACAGCCTCCTTACAAATAAAGTCGCCCCCAGCCACACCACACCAAATGCACTTGATCCGGCCTTGTACAAGTCAAGTTATATGTTGCTAGCACATTTTTGTTAGAGGGCATTAAAGTGAATAAAGCATCAGCACACCTCTGGAGCAGACATCACCACTATGCTTTACAAATGAAGAAGCTGAAACGGAGACATGAGCAAGAATGCTCATGATTATGCAGAAAGCCTGCGGAAGACCAGAAAATAGCTCTTTGTTTTCTGGCCCATTCACTAATTTGTTTTCTTACTATCTTCATGTAAAGGGTGTAGCAGCATTTGATCAAGGATTAGACATCTGCATCTGTAAAGCATAGCTGGTGATTTTTACCTGGTGGCTTCTCACTGGTTGCTGCTCCCTGCTTCTCCCAGGCTCACGTGCTGCTCAACTGAGATGGGAACTTCCCCACACAGCTTTTTCTGAGCGGGGAAGGGGGGAAAGTGAGGAGGCCTCCAGTGGGTCCCCCATTCCCAGCGGGACCCATCGCTGGACCGTCATTTTGGGTGAGTCAGTCTGGGGAATTGGATGACCCATTCAGTCATGTTCGGGTCCCAGTTGGTGCGCGCACACAACTGGGGCAAGTTAGGCACCCCAGATTCGATGTGGTGACCAACTTGCCAGGGTTCCAGTTGCAGCTCTAGTTGTAAACTCACATGCTTTACAGCATGAGCCAATTCACTGGTGGACAAAGAAGGAGATTTCTTGGTGGGAAGAATTCGTCATTTAGGAAGGTTTTTTCCAGCAAGTGGCATTGGTCAATTCTGGAGCCTGGATTCCAGCCTACAGATAGATTATCCATGTGATCTAGTGCAGCAGGTAGTTTCAATGCCATATGATTTCCTAATAACATTATCTTATATTACATTCAGTGCTAGCTATTTTGGGATTTGTTTTATATTGTGTTTACCGCTATGAAAAATATACAACTCTCCCTCCCAAATGCTTAATCTCATAACGTATCACCAGATTTGATTCTGTTGATTTTCAAATACGTGCAAAGGTAATATTTCTCAGGAAAAACAGGAGTACTGTTTTTATGGTGGGGATATCTGGAAGGTGCTTGAGGGTACTGAAGCTTCCAGAAAAGTATTTTGTTTTGCAAGCAATCAATGTGATAATCTAAAGCATAAAACAATATTGTCCCGCTATGCAATTTAATAAATTGTGTCATCCACAGGGAATGTCATTAATTATGCAAACTGATGGAGCTTCATTCATTTGATTTCTTCTTGAACCACTTGACTCCACTCTCTATTTAATTAAACAAAAATAAGTGTGGTGGGAAGGAGGGTCTCACACTGTCAGTGAACAATACCAGAGTTCTTTAGAATGGAGAATCAGCCCTCCAATTTCTAAGGATAATATGTGTCAGGTACAGAAAAAGCCCATGCCTTTAACTCTAGCTGAAGTACATCTTAAATCTACTCCTATTTATTCACACCGGGGCCTGTTATAGAACCCATTATAAGAAAAGCTGGCAGGTACATCACTTGCCTTTCAAATAAACAGTGCAAAGACAGCAAACAGCACACACTGTGCTATTTAAGAACAGCCTTCAGTATGAACTCTGGGAGGCTTGTGTGGCATGCTGGAGACGGTCCTCCTCCTCACACACAAGGAATGTGCAATTAAAGCTGAAAAAATGTATTGCCATTTAAGTGAGAGTATTCATTTGGATATTTGTAGTGCCATCTGGAAATGCATATAATATTTGTGAGTACAATTTACAAATATTCATTCACACTATGTGCAATACCTCACCTCCATTCAAACAGCTCAGCAGCTGTGCGCCCAGCCTGCTGGCAGCCCACCAGCCAGCAGACGTTGCAGAGTGCTTCTGGGCCCATGGACACACCTCCTGCATAAGTGGCCATGCCCAATATGTGGGCTATGTCACCCACCTAGGCGGGGAGACATCTCATCTGCGTAGGTCATGCCCCCTTGACGGTGTTCACCTTTGAGCATAACACCCTTTAAGCATAACATTTTTTGCACATCTATGGTAGGGCCAGGCGTAAATGCCCACTATATATAGTACATAGAGAAGTGCTGTCTAGTGGTTTGACCACAAAACAAGGAAATCTGGAATACAAATTTCAGTCCCTGCTATGGAACCTATCCATAACCATATGATCTTAGGCATGACATTTGCCGTCTTGTCCCAGTAACATGTATCTCACCAGCGTCTAAGTTCTCACTGGCTTCCACAAATTCAACTGTTTCCCCCAATTGCTTGCTGCTTAGTTCTTTTACTTAAAAGGTGCCATGAAGAATCCCATAGTTACAACCTAAGCAAAACCTTTAACTAGTTAAGGCAAGATTCTTGCTAGACTTTTGGCTGCACCCAAGTTTAGGCTTCCTTGAGTCCATAATATTTTATGCTGGAAGCTTTCCCCTGGTGCTCTAGTCAACCCCAACGGCACAGGGCTCTCTCCTTTCAAGCCAAGTCCCTGGCTCTGAGCCTCTCCCCTTGTGAGTCTTCTCTGCAAAACTCTGGTTCAGCCGTTTACAGCTGATTCTTCTCAGTTGACTAGCAGCATCTTGCCTGGCCCAGCTGGGAGCACTTTGGCCATTTCAAATTGCCTCATTCGTGCTTTGTCTGTTAATCCTTGTGGTCTTCCAGATACTTGTTCTCACAACCTATCAGTATTGGACCCATACATACAAGGACTTAACCAGGATCCCATTTTGGGACTAATCCTGCAAGGGTGGTTCCATTATACTTTGCCAGTTCCTCTTTCTATAAAATGAAGTATTAATTTACCTCTCAGAGACACTGTGGATTTTAATGTCTAAAGTTTCCAAAGGAAAAAAACACTTTAGACCATTTAAACATTGCCATTTAGTTGCCCAGCATTTACTCCCCATTCCTTTTACTCTTATTATCTGTATGAACTGTACACAAGGGCCATGGGTACTCCCCAGAGACACTATATGCACAGTACAGAAGGAATTCAAGCTAATTCAAATTCTTTCTTGGTGAACATCAAAAATCCAGAATTTCTAAGTCTGAGTGAAAGCATTCTAGCTGAGACACTTTAATTGTAATCAGGGTAATAACTCACTCACAGAAAGACCTTTGTCACCTCTTTTCACCATACTGCATGTATCTGGATTACAATACTCCTTTTTCCAACTTCTTTTTTTTTCATCTACTTGTTTCAGCACTAGGGGTCACTATTGGCATAGAGTATATTTGGGCACCATAGAATAGAACAAACTTGATGGTGATATTCCTCCACTGGCATTGTGCTCACTAATGAATAGCTTGTGGTTAAACAAATCATGCATTGTTGTGTTCCCTAGAGTATTAGTTTCTCAACCTTCCATGCTCTGAAATCTCTGAGAACTATTTATAATGTGAGATCTTGACGAAATCTAAATATGCTTGACTCCATTCAGCTAGCAGTCAGGTACAACCCACATCTTCCCACTTTGCACCATGAAAGAATAACAATTAAAAGATCCACCAACACACTCCAAGAGACAAACAGATTACTTAATCAGGTACATCATTTATTAGTGAGAAACCACAGTGTAAACAAAACAGAAATGTTCTACCTACAACTTCTTTATCCCTCCTCTTATTTTATCCAATATCTTCAACATTCACATATCTCACTTAAACCCATGGTGCATTTTAAAATATTATATCTTCAAATTAGACAGTCAACTCTTTGGAGAGAATCTTGGGCTTGAATCTGCTTTTATTTGTAAAACCAAACCAAAAAACTTAACAGTTTAAAAAAACCTTAAATGCACAAGAGTTTTCTTAAAATACAACCCCCCCCCCCAAATTCAGTACAATTACAATTCAAAAAACATTGCACTCCATACATGTCTACAAAACATAAACACCAAAAAAAATAGACATTATTACAGAATTTAAGCAATATTTAATATTTGATCCTCATCAACATACGTTACATATGTACTTAATTCCTTACCATACATACTTGTATTCATTTTTATCAATAACTAAACGTTCACATTTTCCCATTATTAAATTTGAATGTATCATCATAATTTGACAAGGAGCTATTTTTTCAGAGTGCATTAAGTCTGTTTTTACAGAATTTCATTCTGTACAACGAATTGTATAATGTTGTCTACAGTCATATTCTTAACTTCATTGTATGAACTCCATACAGTTTGTATACATATAAATTACAGACTTAAGGGTTGGGGGTGGCAGGTCGGGGCTGGCGAGGGTTGGGGGGTGGCAGGTCGGG
>QEPC01004437.1:200593-224552 GCA_003113815.1 Sphenodon punctatus | reverse complement strand
CATGGGGCTTGTGAGGTGTGTTTGGGGCTTGCGGGGGCTGGGCGGGTTGTGGTCGGGGTTTGTGGGGGGTGGCGGGTTGCCAGGGGGCCGGGCACAGCAGGAGCAGCAGCCCACAGAGCTTGCAGGGGGATGGGATGCAGCCGCTTCCCTGGCTCTCTGACAGGAGAGAGCAGCCCAAGTGCGCATGCGTGACCCTGCAGAACTGATTTTTTATCAATAATATATCAGTTTTGGCTGCACCAATTACTATGATATTTCAGATGTGGTTGTTATTGATCTCATGCTGCAATCCTGTTAGATTGGGGGGCTCAACTTATCCAGGGGGAGGAGATATTGATGATTCAAAATCGTGAGGACGTTGTGTATTTTGACCAAAAGCAATTAACATTTAAACAGTCATAACATTTTATTTTTCTGATGGATCTTCTTCAGACTTTATGTGTATGATAGTCCTCACAACTTAGCCATGGTTAAATTTTCAGAAATATAGGGCAAGCAGTTTCCTCAAAATCAGAACTTCAGCAGTCCCCTGTTTATAATGAACAGTGGCTGTGCATTTAATTTTCAGGCAGCTACCGCTGCCTGAAAATAAGGAATGACTTTCTAAAATAAATGAAATTAAAATCAATGGAACACTGGTTTGAAATCACATGCAGACTCCTTGCCTTGTTTCATCTGTATAACAGCATGGTCCGCTATGCTAATACATAGATATTAATACAAATATGTTAGTGAATGACATTTTCAATCCAATTTATGTCCACAAAGGCCCTTTTTACATGGGTGTGCGCCCGTTCCCACAGGTGCACACCCACCTTCACCCATCTCCATCCACGGAGCCTCCTCTGGTTTGCCGGATGACTCCATGGGCGGGTGATGGGTGGAGGTTGGTGTTGCATGGGATCGCACATGCACTTCCACCCATTGCTCATCCTATTTGCATGGATGAACACACATCCTCCCTCCCCACTGCCGTGGCATGTACACAGACACCTCCACCCCACCGCACACCTGCCTGCACACCAAACGGGGGGCGGATGGGCTCCATATAAAAAGGCCAGTCATGCTCCTTTGATTTAATAGACAGCTTCACAAAGAGGCAGGGATTCAAATACACCCATTTAAAACCTACGGCAATAATAACCTTTAATCTTCAGAATTTTCTTCCTGTGTAAAAATGAAAGTTACGCAAGACCGACTGCAAAATCTGGAACACAGAAAAAACCACACCGAGAATAGTGCTCAGCTTTCAAGGTCATTGATCTTATTTTGTAAATAACAGAAGAGTACCAATATTGGGTATTTCACAGCCTGCTCAAAATTAAGAAGTAAATGAAGCTTCAAGTAAAAAACAATTAAAATTTCAAGCAATTCATAGGTATTTCTCTGAGAAGCCATGAATCCATGAAATATAGCAGCTTCTTCTGTTCACTTCTGCTGGTGTAAAAGTCAGGTTCTCTTCTCAAGTCATTAATCTGGTAATAGATTGGAGCTGAAATTAATATCCAAAGCAAATAGCCAATTTGACAAATTCTTTATATTCATATCCATTTTAGCAAAGTAGATAAGAAGCGATATCTGCTTTCACCTTCATTTACAATTTGAATCTTTGTTTTGGTATTTTGTATTTAATATTTCAGTGACTCTGTTCTCTCCATTTTCCTTGGCAGAATTATTTTTCTTTTTAATTAGTATTTTTAAAAATATGAATGCTTAATTTCATCACTGGGGTGCCATTTAGGGAGGCCAGGGTGGGGTGAGAGGTGTGATTGACTCTCTCCCCATACTCCCTGTGTTTCATACCAAGTACTGAATTTACTTCAAGACCCACAGTATCGCCAGCCTTTTACATGGAAGTACAATGGTCTCTGCTGACAGTTGTGACATCCCCTCTAACCTCTGAAATCTTGAAATGGCTCCCCTGTACATCACACAGATGTTCCTTTTCAGTTAGCGAAAGATGTCAAAATAAAAAGCATTATCTTAAGTCCTTTTCTTGTATCCTATATCTGGGACAAATATGACAACAACTCTCTAAACCAGGGGTTTCCAAACTGTGATATTTGTTATTTTCTGCATGCCTTTGTTGTTATCTGGGGGACACAGGATAATATTTAAGTCTCAAAATCATGTCACCCAGGTAAAAAAGATTGAGGACTGCTGCTCCAAACAAAGAAAGATTTGCCAGCATCACCATGGTTATTTCAACCTAAAGGAGACCCACCAACTAGATGGTAGAACATAGGGTGATTTCAGATGAGACGGGGCGGCATTCGCCCCGTCCTGGAATCACCCAAATGATTCCCCGCTGGGATCACTCCGGCACGTCCAACAGACGTGTCGGCTGATCCTGGCGGGGAATTGGGGAGGGGGAGGGGCCGCACGATGCAATGTGCAGCCGCATGGCCCTGCCCCCCCACGCTCCCATGCTGCCCGCCCTCTGGGGAGACGGGGCGGGTGGCGCGGCCAATGCGGCCGCAGCGCCTGCCCAAATTGACCACAGCCCGGATTCCCACCGGGGATTCCAGACTGGCTTCCATCCAGACGAGACGGGCCCCTTCATCGCGGCAGGGAATCACATTCACCACGCAATCGGCGCCGGCCCCACTGGTCCAGCCGATCGCATGGTGAATCTGATTCCCCGCCGTGATTGACTGTGGCAAACATCTGGGGGGGAACTTCTGGTTCCCCAACAGACGTTACGGGACCATTCCACACCACAGGGTATGATCACGAGTGTGATCTCGTAACGTCTGAAAATACCCTCAGTATGACTGGGCTTAAGGTCATGACCAGACTGGACTTTGTCAGCATATCCTGGAATGGGGCAAGGACACTAGTAGTGGGGTTTAATGGTCACACTCTTTATTTATTAACAAATTGGGTGGCAAATAGCCATTGGAAATTTAGAGTCCAGTAATTACTCACTCATAACGGTTAACTAAAACTTTAATAAAGGGGGGAACATTGGTCTGGAGGCACCCTCCAGTACCTACCCCGTAAACTAATTAACAAATGCCTCCCCCACCACCCATGGTGCACATTGTCTCACAGGGATGAAAGTCAGGAGAGGTACAGAAGGCCCAGTGCCACATAGGCCCCTTGGTGCCAGCAAGCTTACCCTCCCAGTGCCATGACCCAGCGTTCGCTGCACCCTGTTTCTCCACTAGGTTGCAGTTCCCCATCTCATAAGGAGAAGTCTCCCATGATGACAGAACTTAATCTAAAACCTATCCAAAATTTACTGGGCCCCCGCAAGAGTGAGACAAGATAAGCAATATCCCCATAAACCAATTAGCAATGAGCATTGTAGGGAAAGGCAAAAAAACAGAGATCCTACTTGCCAATCTTGGATCTCTGCAAAAATTTCTTTCCAGCTTCCATAAAGGATGTTCTGGTGATGGCACTCACAGTGACATTGTTTATTCAGGGAGGGTGGGCGGGTGCTTTCCTGCCACTCGTCAGCGTGAACTTGTAACTGACATGGCTAACCTGATGCTAAGTCTTGCATTGCAAGACTTCCCTTCATGTGCCTGAGCCGATTTCCATGGCAACCGCTGCCTAGGGAGCGCAATTCTCCCGCCGCAACTGGTGTTGCAATAGCAACCGGGGCTCAGCAGCGGCTGCAAAACACTTCTTGCAAGCAGGCCCCTACAGTCCTACCCATTCCTTTGATGGGAGCACAACAAAGCCCCCATCACCTCCAACTCTCCCATTATAACGTGGGGAGAGGCAGGAGGCAATAAAGACAGAACAAACTACCTACAAAAATTAGCAGCACTATTGCACTGCTCCCACGTTTGCAAAGATGCTTTTGGATAAGGAGAAGAAACCCATCTATGTTTGAAAAGTAAGCGCTAATGGATACACTATGCAAGTAATTACAATGAAAGCCTGCAAATATTGACGTTTAAATTTAATATTAAGAAAGACTATCCAAAGAGACTTATATCTTTACTTTATAAAAGTTTTATGAATGCCTGAAAGGGCTGAAATAATTTAAATTTGGGCATTTTGATTTCTTGAATAATAAATACATTGGACAGCAACCTAGGAAGACCACACCTCACATTGGGGTTGATCCTAATCCCTCAGACATGTTCCTTATGCGCAGGCATGACACACAGTTCAAATCAGGTCAATTCAATTAATACAGAATTTGCCACCGATAGTTACTCTAGTTGTTCTTTTTAACAGCAAATATCTTGCAACCTAAATATTGTTGTCACTACCAGGTCCCTCTATAATAACTTCTTAAGTCTGAAACCATAAATGAATATCCAATATTAAATTAATAAATATGAAAATTGAAGAACTATCAAATTAGCAAACTAAACCATGGAAAATATCATATAACAAACCAACAACTATCAATAATGAATAGCAAATAACTAATTCATGGATTAATCAGTTTCAAAATCAATTCTTTTCTTGCAAGCTTTGTTTTCCAGCCTCCTAAATGGGAGACAAATTTCAAATTTGTGGATGGCTCATGAAAGAAAAAAACAACAGGTCTTTTATTTGAGTATTCATTTGAACTAGAGCTGATACAAATAGGTAATTTTCCTAGTATTTTCAGTAGCCATCCGAATAACCAAAAAAATATCCACACTCAAAACAATACTTGTGTATCCGCATGTTCAGATAGATGGTTTTGGATTATCCATTTTTTCCCCTGGTGTTTTTGACTACTTCAGTTCACCATTCACTTATTCAACTGAACATCTGAACCCAAATGACAGGGGATCCGCACCCCCCACCCCTCCCAAAAAGCCATTTAAATGAATCGGGAAAAACAAAGCAAATAGCCAATCAGAGAAGGTGTGAACTGCTTTTATCCCCTTCAGCGGATCCAATTAAAGTAGACAAAATCAACAAATACGATATTTGGTATGGATAATTCTTTCAGCTCAGAAACCTTAGTGAGTGACGGGTTAAGCTACATCTTTCTACTATAAGGAACTTGCCTCTCACTCAGAAGTAGTGGTTGCTATCTGATGTCAGAGACAGGACACTGTGTTATTTATTCATTTATTATTTATTAAAATATCTTATCCTGCCCTATTTCAAGGGTTCAGGTTGGATACAACACACAATAATTTATAAAATAGATTTAAAAAATAAATAAAAACAGTTAAAATCCCTTATCCCAGATGACTAGATAGAGAACGAGGCTGAATCACTAAGGCAATTCCTTTCTTGTATGCAGCACTGCACTTTCATTATATAGTTTAATACCTGTCCCTATTGAAAAAAAAGTTTTGCCATCATATCAAACTGTGTATTATGCCAATATTGCTTGTGCTTAAGGTGACACAACAGAAGAATTTTCTAGCAGAACAAAGTTATAGCTACATACAAAGATTGTTAGAAATATATATATTATATGGGGGGAAAAGAGGAAGGTGATTTTTAAAATACAGCAAAAATGTGCTAAAGGTAATATGAGAAGACTACATTGTGACAATGCTAACAGGCACTTACCTATACAGGAACATTTCTGGACATCATTTTCTTCAGCCTAGTTCTGTCTTCTGTCTTGATTCTGCAATGCATAAGGCCACTTACACGACACAGCCATAGTCCTTCTAATCACCAGGCCATTCTGAATGTTATTCTGTTCACCTTTGAGCAGACAGTTCCCCTCTATGCCTCCATCAATTTTCTTACTCTAAGCAAATTTATTCATCTTGGTGCACTTTCCTTTTCTTGAGTAATTTATGTTTAAAAATGAACCTGATGGGCCTTAATACAGATCCTTATCATGCTCTCAAAGCCACTTTTACTCATTCTTGTCCTTTTACACTCCAAATACCTTCTGCCTTTGAAGTAAGTAGCTGCTCAGTTGCATAATGGAACACTTTCAAGTTTGGCAGACTCAAAAGTTGAACTATATGTCTTTCCCTTTAATGTTTGCAAAGTCCATGAAATTCTTCACATGTGCTTTTCATAAAATATGCTTCAAAGTGTTTTTGGTAAAATATGAGTACAAGAACATGAAAAAAGAAACAGAACATAAACAATCCTGGAATAATAAAATGGACAGCCCAGATGATTCATAAAATAATTTTGGTTAAAAAAGAGATCATGGCCCCAATCCAAGATCTGCGCACGCACCTCTGGAGTGCACACAGACTAAAATTGTAATTGCGTACATGCAGATAGTGCACCTGCACAGGGTAAGCCTGGGAAAAGCCCCCAGCCTCCCAACCCTGGTACCATAGCAGTAGCTATTGCAGCCCTGCTTCCAACTCTTCCAGTCACGGCAGGGCTGGGAGGCAGTGGACTTTCTTTGGGCAAACCTGCATGCATGCACTATGTGCACATATGCAATTACAGTTTTTGTCTGTGTCTCCACCAGAGACATGTGCTGACTTTGGATTGGGGCCCACATTGCACATGTTAGCCACATGTTTTCAAGATTAGGGTGGTTATGGTTAAAGGGATTTGTGCCACACATCAGAAGAGTTGTTTAAGTGAGTTAGTTATTCCCAAGTAACTAACCAGATGTGGAATTTCATCCCTCATTAAAACTGAACTATTCAATTTTTTAAAAAAATCATAATTCATAAGTATTCTCAATTTGTTAAACTGAAATTAAAGAGTATTTCAGAGAATTAACATCTCATATTCAGATCATGCATGGGATAAACCTGGTTAGTTTTAACCTTAATTTCATCCCAATAGCTAGTAGAGTTATAAATTGAACCACAACTTGAAACATGACGTTGTATATCAAGGGTTGTGAACATTTTCCCCACTGTGGGCCAGTTTGAAGTAGTGCAAGTGCACTGAGCTGGATAGGAGACAGCAGTGGTGAGGAGCGCTTAAGAAGTGTTCTTCAGATGGGAGGAGGAAGGTAAGGGACCAGATCATGAGACTGCAATCTTCTGTATGACAGCCCTTCAGATAGTTGATGACTGCTATCATGTCTTCTCTTCTCTAGGTTAAACATACCCAGCTCCTTTAACCTTTCCTCATAGGAGTTGGTTTCCAGACTCCTGACCATTTTTGTCACCCTCCTCTGAAGCTGTTCCAATTTGTTGGTGACCGCAATTCCAAGAAGGATCCGCATGGGATCCATGCAGGATCCACGTGAGTCCCGCATGGGTTGCGCGTGGCACAATGTGTTCTCTATAGATAATGTGCATGGTGCGTGGAGATTTCACGTGGCACAGGCGGGGTATGGGATAGACCCCATGGTCCTTCTTAAAATGCGGCTGCCAGAATTGGACACAGTACTCCAGATGAAGTGTGACCAGCGCAGAATAGAGTGGAACTATTATTTCTTGTGTGACTTGGATACTATGGTTCTGTTGATGCAGCCTAAAATTGCATTAGCCTTTTTAGCAGTTGCATCACACTGCTGACTCATGTTTAGTTTGTGATCAACTACACCCCTTGATTCTTTTCGCATGTACTGCTGCCAAGTCATGTATTATCCTAAATGCAGAACTTTACATTTATCTCTGTTGAATTTCATCTTGTTAATTTTGGCCCAGTTTTCCATCCTGCCAAGACCATTTTGGATTTTATTTTTGTCTTCTAAGGTGTTAACTATCCCTTCCAGTTTTGTGTCATCTGAAAATCTGATCACAGTTCCCTCTACTCCTTCATACAAGACATTAAAATAAAGATGTTGAACAATACCAGGTCCAGGACCGAGCCCTTCAGCACCCTGCTTGATACGTCCTTCTATACTGATGAAGAGCAATTGATGAGCACACTTCAAGTACGGTTCTTCAACCAGCTGTAAATCTACCTAATGGTAGTATCATCTAGCCCACATTTGCCCAGCTTGTCATCAACAAGGTTATCATGGGGGACATTGTCAAATGCTTGCTGAAATCAAGATATATTACATCCATGGCATTCTCATGATCCAATAAACTAGTAACTAGATCAAAAAAGGAAATAAGATTAACCTTATTAAAGTCCCTTCCAGCTCTACGATTCTATGATTCTATGAATATGAAATGAGTTTCAGTTGGCAGAGAACCCGACAAAATAGGCTGCAGAGTAAAGGGGTGAATGGTCCCGTGCATCACAATGGGGTTTCATATCTAAACTTAACTGGTCTGGAGAGGTTCAACAACACTATTCCAACAGAAGATTCTGGGTGTGTTACAAACAATATGCAGTAGATCTAGAGTACCTACCAAAACATGCAGATATGGGATGTCTTTAGACATAATATCAGTGGGTGTCTGAATGTGTGTTTTGGCCTTGATATGAACACTGGTTTGGCCCTGTGTTAAGCACATGTTCACCAAGTGGCACTGCTTAGACACACAGTCCATTTTGAGGTAAATTGGTGTTTTGCTTACCGTCCGATCTCAGCATGCAAACGCTGCCGCCTTGTTCGCAGTGTTGTACCTGCTAACATGCCACACAATATCATTAGACACAACATTGGCCATTTGTTGATCCGGAACACGCAATTTGTTCTTGTGATGCAATTCACATCGCCATTCAACAGGTGGCCAAATTGGTGTTGGAATTGTTGTGGTGCTTACACACAACAGCCAAGCACATGCTTAGGGGGTTTGACACCCAATCTTTATTATGTCTAGATGCCCATACTCTAGCTACTGCAGTGCAATGTCTATATGCTTCATCAAGGGAGAAAAAGGGAATCCATAGCTGCTGCCCCTGCCTCTAGGTCCACTGTCATATCAAAAATTTGGAGATACAACCATATGGCACATAACAACCAGGAATCTTTCATCATGGTGTGCTAGAAACTCCACACTGCCTTACATTGGGTGTGGCACTTTTAAATGGATGGCAGCCCTTGTTCTGCCCACACCAGCCCACTTCACCCCTCCAGGCTGGACCGTTCATCCTGAAACAAGAATGCAAATCTTGTGAGAACATGTGAGATTCTCCAAGGCCCCCCAAGATTGTGAGATTCTCGAAAACCCCCAAATACTGTGTGCATGCAGAAATGGTCACCGTGGCTTTTTGTACATGCACGGCCTTCGGTGACCATTTTGCGCATAAGCAGAACACGTTGGGGGACATTATTGTGGAGCTCAAGAATCTCACTGAGAATGGCAACAAGAACACCGATTCTCATGAGATTCTTGACCCAGAGAATCTCGCTGAGAAGCCCATTCTTGGTGAGATTCATCCATGGGTCGAAATCTTGTTTCACCCCTAATCTAAAAGTGCTCCTACCAGCAGCATTTTGGAACATCCCAGAGTGCTGCCAGTGGGCAGGCCAAACCTGGAGCACCCACCTGAAGTGGAGCTGTTGTCTGTCTTCTGGGCAGACACAATCTGTAGCTCCACTTTTGGCTGGTCATTGCCCTGGGCAATGTGTCAGTCTACAGCATCGGGAGATTGCCTGCAGCTTTTGGGGGGGAGGGGACACCAGGTCAGAAAACTCACCGGGTCTGTCTATAGTGGACTGAGTTGGGGCTACCTAAAGTGGACTGGGTGGATGCGGGGGGCAGGGTGCCTCCTCGTCTGTCTAAAAGCATTCATTGCCTTGGATAGACAGACCTCAAGGAATTAGGGATGGGAGAATGCGGTTCTGAAGTGCAGAATTCAGACTTAACTCAAATAGTTTGGTCAACTGAACCGAACGTGCAAACCGAACTCGAATTTGAATGTTCGGTTCGGATGTGTTCGGTGAGTTCGGAATTGAATTTCCATTGGTTTCAATGGAAAACACATTATCGGCTGTAACTTTTTTGTTTTTTAAGCTATGTGGCTGAAATTTGGGGTGCCTCTACCTCCAATAGAACTCATTATGTGCACCAAATTTCAAAACAATTGGATAAAGGAATCCGATTTTAGAAGCAGTTGAATTATTGTATTTTGCAATATTCTACATATACATTCTTAGCTGTAACTTCTTTGCCTCACATCTAATGTAGGTGAAACTTGTTCAGTTTATACCCCTTCCCATATTAACTATCTTTGCCAAATTTCAGAAGGATTGGAAAAAAGGTCTTGGTGGTATAAGCAATTAACATATAAATGTATGTCTGACTATAACATCTTTGTAGTCCAACCAGTGTACATGAAATTTGGCAGGACTATATATTTCACTTTCATGATCATCTCTGCCAAATATCAGAAAGATATTATAAAGGGTCCCAATTTTATATGCCTGTACAACATATGTAGAGAAGGGGCCTATGCCTGGGATTCTCTTATGTCACTGTGGTATAAGATCGGTTTGTGATGCGAATTGGCCAACAGAAATGTCAACCAAATATCCTCATTCTGTGCTGGGACCATCCCAACATATCTCCCCCACTTGTTTCTGGGAAGTCAGAAGCATCTCTTTAGGAAAGAGTCAATAGAGATTCTCTTATGTCCTCTTTCTCAGTGCTGCAGGATGTGACTGTGATGATAATTGGCCAGTCTGGATGTGTTTAAACTATGTCTCCTGGCTGCTGGGATGCTATCTCAGAAGTTCTAGTTATGTTGCTTATGCCCGCCTCTGGGCCGCCCCCTATGCCCACCTCAAAGCCACTATCGATTGGTCCTGTAAAGCTAGAAGCTTGTAGTAATGTGTTTGGCCATTGAATGTGTCTGTCAGTCTTTGGGTTTGCTCCACATCCTTCCTCCTACAGTCTCTCTCCCCCTGCCATGCAGGGTTCCTGCCTCTGACTGGCACTGAATATGCTGATATTCATCTGTATAATGATCTTCATGGGGACAACATCAATTGCTTATATAATTGGGGCCCTTTATCAAAATCTACTGTACATTTGCTGAAATGGCAGGAAAGGTATTTGATACATTCTTGTCAAATATCCTGTACACAGAATGGAATATCAAAATGTTACAGCTGGAAATGTAGTTTCAGGTTAATGTCTTATACCCTTGGGACCCTTTATCCAGCCTTTCTAAAAATTGGCAGACGTATTAAGCATATGGAAGGACGTAATATGTACAAGTTTCATGAACATTGGATGCAAGATAAAGAAGTTGTAGTCATGAATGTGTATAGAGCTTTTCTTAAAATCACAACATTCAATTGCTTCTGAAATCGGTTCCCTTTCTCTAATAGTTTCAAATCTTGGTACACATAGTTCCCTTCACTGGGGATACTATCTCCCCAACTTTCATCAAAATTGAATAAGAAACAAAAATATTATATCCGGAATTATGTTTTTCAGTTTTTTCCCTTTATTTCAAAAAACAAATATCATTTTCAGTTCCCGATTACACCAAACTAAAGAGCGAACCAAGCCTGACCTAACTGAATACAGAATCTGACTCAAAGATCGACCTGAATCACCAAATGGCCAAACATACAAACCTGGTTCTGTTCACCCATCCCTACAAGGAATATTTCTATGATTTCATTTCTGACATGAAACCAAATACAGTATTTATACATAAAAGGTCAAAACCCATCTTCAAGTCTTGTGGTGGCTTAGCCAATTTTCCCTATCAGGCCAGTGTTCTAAAGGGGTGCCAGGTAGCGTTGTCATTTCTCGTCATGGTTTTGACCCTCACATTTTCGTAGGCTAAAATGGGAGTGTCAGGATCAAAATCATGAGAGGTGGCAACCATAATGCTTTGGCATGTGGACCATTGTACATGAGGGACTGGGATGGCCAGCATTGCATTTTACCTCCTTTGAATTTCCCTGCTCAGCAAGTCAGATGACAGATACTGTCATCCCTAGATCACCCATTCACAGATGGGTGATCTGGAAATTTGATCTAGGAAGTCTGTCTGCTGTGAGACCAAACAGGACTTGAACTGATGACCTTCAGGAATCAGTTGAATGCCTTAATGACACAGACATTGCATTCCCCCCCCCCTGTGCTTATTGAAGCTGAAACATCTTGTAAGAGGCTTCCTTGCAGTATGTTGATACTTTTGTTTCCCGTTTCTATTGAGAATAGGAAGTACAGATACACAAAGATGAAAAATAATGAAGAAAATGTTTGCCTTAATTTCTGCCCTGGAGAAAGGTTTGAAGAATGTTTAGTCTGAACATTGGGAGAAGATTCAAGTCACTTCATAATTTGCCCAGATTAGTTTGCTGGTTCCAGCTTTTTAATACGTTCAAAAATACAGATGTGTGTTTTTCAAAAGTAAATCAATAAATGCAAACATGAAACAGTATGTTAACAAAATACTTCCACCCTACGTCTAACACTTCTAGAAACAATAAATCAGCCATATTGTAATTAAACCTGCAAGCCTTGAGTACATTTTAAAACAGAATCATAAAACAAAGATCTAGTGGCATTTTTAAAGCTATTGCTCCCAGTCTCTCCAGCTGAATTTAAATTGTAACAGCGCTGTCAGACTTTAATTAAAAATATTCAGCAATTACATACCTGATTTCCTAAGGTCAGTTTAACTATCTATCAATCTTCACAAGAAGCTTGTTTAAATTTGTTTGATGGAAAACCATGGTAATTTTAAATAGATTACAAATAGACAAAGAGAAATAAAAGTTCATATAAAATTTCTGAGGCTTTGATCCTGCAAAGATTTATGCAGGTAAGAAACTTTATGCTTCAATATTTCAGCTATCTCAGAAGCAGCTCCTCGGAAACAGCTCTTTCGACTTCATTCGCATGAGGAGGAAATTTTGACAGTTTTTGTGATTTTACTCTATTTCCCACCATTTTGGTAATTACAAGTAATTAGCAATAATACCAGAAATTACTGTAAAGTAAATTTTCAAAAAATTTGAAAATGTTGGTATATTTCTTCCTCACTCCTGGAAGGTCGGTATTGCCCGATGCAATGAGAGAACTTGCTTCAGGTCTGCAATAGTGCAAATATTGCTGAAACGATATAGCCAAAACACCAAAATAAGCAAAATAAGCAAACCAAACAGCAATAACTGAAAAAGATATTCGATGGGGCACAGTTCACACACAGTTTTGGTTCAGGGAGTACACATTTCTGATGGGTTTACCTGTTTTTGTGTACCCATTTCCTCAGCTGTATATAGTACTTCATGAGCTTGCCATGTATCACACATAATTTGGGGGCCAATCCTAAAGCTCCACATGCATGGCTTATGTGCGCATGTGCATGTACATGCATGTGCATTGTGCATGATTTACACAGTTTGTGTGTCACAATCCAATAGTGAGGGGTACATGCAGGCTGTGTGTGTGTGTGCTGCACAGAGCTTAGAAACTTTTGGTGTAATCCTGTGACTGGTGTAAGCCGTCTGCAGGTGCAGTGCAAGGCTAGACAGCGGACACTCAGGCGTACATGCGTGCCACACGCATAGCAAGCTCCACGGCGCAAAGACGTGAGCCCTGATGATGCGACTCACTCCCCAAGCCCACACACCCTGCAGGCTGGGGGATGGAGCAGGAGCCATGCCTGTTGTGTGGGCATGGGTGGGGGGGTCGCATCAGCAGGGGTTGCACCTTAGCCCTGTGTAGTTTGTCGTGCATGCAGTGTGCATGCATGCCTGAGCACAAGCGCTCTGGTCGTGTGCCTCATGTAGGCATGGCTTACACTAGCCACAGGACTGCACCCTTTTGTGCAGTGGACAAGAAAGGATGACAAGACTGTTATACTGCTGTGCTATGTGACTTCAATTTTCTGTCATCCTTAGGGATGGGCAAGCAGAACCGAGTTTGGAAATTCGGTTTGGTTCGGAAATTTGGTTCTGTTCGGAAGTTCGGTTTGGTTGACTGAACTATTCGAGTTCAGTCTGAACTCCGAACTTCCGAACAAAGTTCGGAAATTCAACCCCCATTGAGCTAAATGGAATATTATCTTTTAGGGATGGGTGAACAGAGCCGAGTTCGGAAATTTGGTTCGGTTTGAAAATCGAGTTCGGTTCGGAAGTTCGGTTCGGTCGACTGAACCGGTTGAGTTCGGTCTGAACTTCCGAACCGCATTCGCCCATCCCTAGTCACCCTGTGTTAGACTGGACAAATGTGCATAGCAGCTGTATGGAGGCTCCACAGACCCAGGCTCCAGCCAGCTATCATCTCAACTGCTAACAGCTACAAAAACAAGAACTACTAGAAATTCATCTTTCATTCAGGTTCTCCAAGCTTGGTAATACTCTTAAATTACTAACCACTTTTAAATGATCCATTCTGCAATGTGGAATGATGGAACCTGATCTGAAGGCTCTAACTCTACTTCTCTTGTGTCTGTCCTTGAAAATGGAAAGACCCTGAGGAAAGGGGGTGCCCAGTGCAGAAGAAACTAAAAACAACATCATGAGCTCAGCTGCTTAGTAGCACCCTGCACTGGAATATTTTTCAAAACTTCTCCCATCCTACAACCACAAAATTCACTCCCATTCCTCTCCTCCTCCTTAATTTGGTTAATTTTCTGTATTTCACCCCCCGATTCCTTCCAAGGTGAGGAGGGATCCCTGGAATCCTTTCTCTTGCCATTTTGATGGCAAGCGGACACCCTTGCCCGGTACCAGGAGGGCTTCCTTTGAGTCCTTCTGTTAGGTTCCCAGGTGAGTTTGAAGGAGTTTACATCCTCTCTTCTCTTGCATGTTAAGGTTGAGTTTAATGCATAAGGTGTTGGACTTGGATCTGAGAGTCTATGGTTCAAATCCTGTCTTAGACCTGAGCTCCCTGGGTAACTTTGTACAAACTTTCAGCTACAATTCTCCCTCAGTGAAGTTGGAATAATAATGACATAGCACACAGGTGGTTAAGGGTGGACTGGATATGGGCTGTAAAGTACTTTGAACATTGGAAGTGTGACAGAAATGAGAGCTAGTCTGTCCTCTTGTAGTGGGGGGAATTAATTAAATCTCATCCATTCTTGTACAGTGCAATTGCAACGTGTAATCTGCCATTCTACTTTACTCAGATCTGAATGCTGCAGCTATTTTGTTGTGGCCTTGAGGTTATGTGTGTGTTAACTATGTGATCAGTTTTTTTTATCCGGCTATGCTGCTACCACTCTTGGAGAGAGAGAGTTATCTTATCCCACTGAATGGATGAGATGTTAGTAGTATGGCTCTCTCTGTCTCCACGTGGCAGTGTTTTGCACAGCAGCAGGGAGTTCCTAGTATTAATTGATGTTCTCTCCATCAGATACTAACCCTTATAACTCCTAGCTGCTGGATTTTGTATATTTAGAAGCTGTCAGCAGGCCCCACCCCATCTGTTAAGCCCCGCCCCATCCCTCAAGCTCCGACCACTTTGGGTTTTCGGATCCCATAACATGAGGAGCCCATAACTGTGGCTTGAGCCAGGGCCCTTCTCAACCTTGCTACACCCGTGTCACTGGGAGGGGGAGAGAACAAACACAGGGGTCCGGGGAGTCCTGGCCCTAAGGCCCTTTGCACCCTGAACTGTCCCGCCAGCTCAACTCCACTCTGCTCTAAGACCGATGGTGTGGGGTGAGCCCAGCCAGTTCCAAGCCCCCTGCAAGCGGGATGGAGGCGGCAGACAACAGGCATGCTGCTTTAGAGCCCCCGTTAGGGCTGGAGCCACATGGGCTTCTGCAGGTTGATGACACTTCTGACATCCCACTACCAGATGCCCTCACACACAACCTTCAGCAGGCAGCTGGTGCCCACCCCCACCCATACCACGGAGCAGCTTGCCAGGGCAGGTGTACCTGTTGTGAATTTTACAACAGACATCTGGAGCAGCAGAAATGCACCACATGCCCACCTAGTCCTGACCGTGTACTGGTGGCAGGAGGAGGAGAAGTAGATGGCAGAAGCAAGGGGGCAGGGTACAGGTGGGCCCTGCTTCACGCCCAGGTCATGGACCATAGCCACACTGCCATGAACATTCTGGAAGCCTTGGTGGAGTGGCAGCTAATGTCAGGAACACCATTCAGCAGGGGGTTCATATGGACAGATAATGGGGTGAATCTGCACAAGGCAGTGCAAGGCAGCAGGTTTGTGGGCATCCCCTGTGCTGCCCACATGCTTCACCTGGTGGTGAGGGAATGCCCTGGACCTGGGGGAGAAGGGACCTGGTGGACCCCCCCTTCCCTCACTGATTGAAAAGGGCAGGAAGATCACAGGCTACTTCAACAAGAATGTGAAGGGCAGTCACCTCCTGAGGGAGAAGCACTGCAGGTGGAGCTGGGGTTGCAGGAGCACTGCCTCATGCAGGATGTGAGCATGAGGTGGAACTCCATCTACCTGGTGATAAAGCATCTGGTGAAGCAGCAGTGTGTCCTGCATAAGGTAGCCCCTGTGGACAAGTTCGAGGTGGTGTCACCACTAGGGCAGGAAGACTTGGTCATGTTGGCCCAGGTTGTGCATGTCCTTAAGATCTTTAAGGATGTGACAGAAACCCTGAGGACATCAATGGTCACCCTGAGCCAGGTTATCCCCCTGGTCTGGATTCTGGGAAGGAAATTGGTAGGCTTTCTGATGGACCAGAGTTGGGAGGAATCATGCCTCGTGCCAGAGGTGGTGGCCCTGGTACCAAGGTTGCAGGAAGGGGCTAAGGAAGTGCTTCAACCCACTGGTTGAGAAGGAGGAACACATTATCACCACCATGCTGGACCCATGGGTGAAGGGAAGTGTGGTAGCTCCCTTTCCGGACTTCAACCTGAGGAAGCTTGCACTAGTGAAGAGGGTGCCGATGGCAGAGAGAGTCATACAACAGGTACAGGACTGGGAGGAAGAGAGAAGCAGCAGGTGGGATGAGATGTAGAGCACCCTCGGCAGCAGTGCTAGCAGCAGGGCCAGCGGCAGCTCTTTGGCCACTATCTACTTGAGCACGCAAAGCAGGCACTATGGGGACAGGCCATTGGGGAGAAGGTTGGCTAGGGGTGTGCAATTCGTTTTCATTATTATGATAATGAAAACAAAATGTTTTATTTTCTTTTTTGTTATTGTAATAACGAAAATGAAAAATTATAACAGAATTATAGCAAAAATCTCTTACCTCTTATAACAAAAACAAAAATGAAAATGAGTTTTTGTTTTTGAAATAATGGGAAAAACATAAAAACATATTTCCGAAGATAACATTTTTGTTTCTTATTAAATTCTGATTAAACTTGGGGAGAGTGTACCGCCAATGGTGGGCACTATGCGTAACAAATTTTGGAAAGATTAGATAAAGGGAACAAATTTTATAAGCAATTGAATGTTGTGATTTTAAGACAAGCTCCATACACATTTCTGGATACAACTTCTTTATCTTCTGTTCAATTTGCATGAAAGCTAGAAACATTATGTCTCTCCACAAGATTACCAATCCTGCCAAATTTCATAAAGATTGGATAAAGGGACCTGATGTCATAAGCCATTCACTTGAAAATTTATGTCTGGCTGTAACATTTTTATATTCCATCCTGTTTACATTTGGCAGGAATGTATCCCACACCTTCCCTGTCATCTCTGCCAAACTACAGGACAATTTGATAAACAGCCCCAATTTTATAAGCAATTAAAGTTGTCCCCTTGAAGACCATTATTCAGATAAATAAGAGCACATGCAGTGTCAGTTAGAGACAGGCACCTGGCATGGAAGGAGGAGGGAGGCTTTAGGAGAGAGGATGGGGAGCAACCCAACAGACTGACAAGTCACATTCACTGGCCAATTACTGCATTTTTCCAGCTTTACAGGACCAATTGGTGGTGGCTTCGAGGTGGGCATAGACGGGACATAGCTGGGACTTTGGGAGCAGAATCCCAGCAATCAGGAGACATGGTTTACACATCCAGGCTGGCCACTTATCATCACAATCACATCCCGCAGCACTGTGATTGAGGACATAAGAGAATCTCTATTGGCTCTTTCCTAAACAGATGCTTCCAACTTCCCAGTAACAAGTGGGGGAGAGATGTTGGGATGGTCACAGCACAGAATGAGGATATTTGGTTGACATTTCTTCTGGCCAATTGGCATCACAAACAGATCTTATACCACAGTGACATGTAAGAAAATTCCTGGCATAGGCTCATTCTATGTGCAGGCTTATAAAATTGGGACCCTGTATCACATCTTTCCAATATCTGACAGAGATTATCCTGAAGGTGTGTGATACAGCCCTCACAAACTCTATGTACATTGGGCTACAAAGATGTTACAGTCAGACATACATTTATAAGTTAATTGTTCATATTACCAGGACCTTTTATCCAATCCTACTGAAAGTTGGTATAGATAGTAAACATGGGGAGGGGTATACATTTTCCAAATGTCAAACAAATTAGATGGGAGACAAAGAAGTTATAGCTATGAATGTATATGCATATTTTTGCAAAATAACACAATTCAATTGCTTATAAAATTGGATTCTGGGGGGATCTGCGCATGCGTCAGCATGAGTAGATGGGTCCTGTCTGTGCTCTGCTCCCCCCACTCTAGAAACAAGCTGAAAATTGTATAAAACAGAAGGAAATTCACACAGCATAAGGGAGATGGCAGGTAAAAATAAAAACAAACAAAAAATATCGCAAAGCAATGCCCTTGAGCATTTCTGTCAGAGACAGAGTGCCGCTGGGCCAAGGAAGGCAGAGAGCGAGGGAAGCGGAAGAAAAATGGCATGGGAAGGGCGCAAAATGGAGGAGGTGCAGGCCTCTTCTGAAACTGACCGGGAAACTGACCATGAGGAAGGGATGTGTAGCTCCCTGCATAGGCTCCTCATACAAATGAAAAAGGAACTAAAAACAGACATGAAAAAAAATCATTCTTCAATAGAGGAGGGGAACAAGAAGTTGGAGAATGTGGTGAGAAGAATGGATGTTGCTGAGAGAAGAATTGCAGTGCTGGAAGATCAGTCCCTCACAGCTGAGGAGCAGTTAAACTTCCTGAAAGGTGAGACAACCCTGCTGCAAAGTAAATATGGAGACCTGGAAAACCACTCACGCAGAGGTAATCTGCGCATTAATGGAGTAGGAGAGGCAGCGGGGGCGGAGGAGGTAAAAGAGCTGGTCTGGGAAGTGTTAAAAGAGAACTTCCCTGAGGACACTCAGTTCCATCAAGCGGGAATAGACAGGGCCCACAGAACTGGGCACCCCAGCCAGGGGAGGGCAGACTTTCCACGCCCCATCTTGGTCAAATTTACAAGTTACCAAATAAAAGAGGAGATCTTAAAGAAGGCCAGAAAAAAGCCTGAATTGAATTGAATGTTAGCTAACATTTCAACAGCAGCCTGTGAAAATATTCCCCAGTTACGCAGCTGAGACTGTCAGAAAAAGAATGAAGTGGAACAAATACTTTGAAACACTCATTGAAAAAAAATCTGAAACCAAGGCTGCTCTTCCCTGCAAAAAAGACGATCTTATGGAAAGGAAACAGAAAGCTCTTCGAAAGTACAGAGGACCTGGAAGCATTTTTGGTGTCCCTACCAGCAGCTCCGCGCTGGTACAGTGGCTTGAACAGTGGTGTGTAGGGGATTAGTTCCTGCCTTGAAAATTTGAAAAACAGCAGACTACAATAACTGAAGTTGAAGGGGTAAGGGGGGGGCACTTAATTTAAAAAAAAATTTGTTTGTTTGTTTAAGGCTCCCCCTGCGCCAATAATCTTTAATGGCTCTGTTTAGCATTTTTAGGTGTTAAATCTATAATAATAGGCTTGGCATATTTTGTATGTTAATATATTGTATAAGTATTGGAGTGGGGGGATGAGGGGAAGCAGGACACGTGGAGGTGACACACAAAGAGATGACTAAAACACCCAGCAGATCCTCAGAGGATGGGGAAAAGGGGAAGGCTTGGACCTGAAACGAAGAGCCAAGCAGGGGGGAGGGGAGTAAAGGGGGGGAGGGGAGGGAGGGGGGAGGGAAGAGGGAGAGGTTTATACGAAGACAAAGGTTATTACAAAAAGTTTTGGTCTATCAAAAAGGTCATCCAAAAAACAAATAAGATCACAGTACACAAAGCAAAGTGAACAAGGTAAGATCATATCAATCGAGAAAAGCTGCAGTTGAATCTGCGGGGGGAAGACAAACATCCAGGTGTTGGACTTATTCTCATTTCAAACTAACACATACAATAGTTAAAGATGGACGGAATTAAAACTATTACACTTAATGTCAGAGGTTTAAACTCTCCACAAAAAAGAGAGTTAGAAATCTAATAGAGGAACAAGGGGTAGGTTTTTGTTTTTTGTTTTTTACAAGGAACACATCTATTAGATAAGGATGTGTCCAGATTTGCAAACAAAAAAATGGGAGATATATTTGCATCCTGCGCAAAAAAAAAAAAAAAAAAGCAGGTGTCCTGATAGGCTTCAGCAACAAAAAATCCTTTATACTGGAAAAAACTATTAAAGACAGAGAGGGCAGGTTTCTATGTATCATTGGGAAATTGGAGGATAAACAGGTGACTTTAGTAAACCTGTATGCCCCTAACGAAGGGAAGTTAACGTACTTTGAAACATATTTGAAAAAAGTGGCAGAAAATGCAAAAAGGTGGATAACCATTCAAGGGGACTTTAACATTACCCTATCTACCTTGGACCACTCGAGGCAAGGAGAACCCAGAAGGGATAAAAATAAATAAATAGCTAAATTGTTGGAATTATATGGCTGGATAGATGTTTGGAGACATTTAAATGGAGCTGAGAGGGATTATACCTTTTATTCCTCTAATCACAATAGCTACACAAGGATTGACCATGTCCTGACAACCCAAACTGAAGCCCATAAATGCCACAAATGCTATATACTCCCATTAGTTATGCCTGATCACAACGCAGTTATCACTACTTTTACAGATAATGGCTCAGGAAAAGATTACCAGTTTAACTGGGAGCTAAACAGGAATATTATCATCAATGGGTATTTTCAGACATTACGAGATCACAGTCAACCACAGTGAATCTGCACAGGATGAAAGTGATTCCGTAACATCTGATGGGGGAACGGAAGTTCCCTCCCAGATGTCCACCCCCGTGAATCACGGGGGGGAATCAGATTCACCGCGTGATCGGAGGTCCTGGCCGGACCATCCTCGATCGCGTGGTGAATGAGATTCCCCCCCTGCGATGAAGGGGACAGTAACGTCTGTCCCCTGACCACGGGCCAGAATCCGCGGCGGGATTCCGGCCTGTGGTCAATGCCGGGGAGGGCGGCCGGCGGCGGCACTCACCCGTCTCCTGGTGGGCGGGCGGCCGGGGCAGTGTGGGGGGGGGCAGGGCTGTGCAGTTGCATGTTGCGCCGTGCAGCCCCGCCCCCTCCCCGTATTCTCTTCTGGGATTGGCCACCGTGTCTGTTAGCCCGTGATGCGGTGGCCCTGGTGTGGAATCAAAGGGTTGTTTCCGTGACGGGGCCAATTGGCCCCGTCACATCTGGAAATACCCAATAAGTGCAGCAGGAAGAAGGTCCAGGAAGAGTTACTGGAGTTCTTTGAGTTAAATATAAACTCGGTTAGCTCACCAGCAATCCTTTGGGGGGCAGCAAAGGCGGTAGTCAGGGGTAAAATAATTGCGCTTCAAGCCATGTTATTAAAACAGAGGAGAATGCAGGCAAAGGATACCTATGCAATATTACAAAGACTAGAAGCACAGAACAAAATAGCACCCTCCAAGTTTTTAAAACAAGAGATAATGAAAAATAAAGAAATTATTAATATTTTAGAAATAGAGAAGACTAAAAGCCAACTACAAAAAATCAGATTCCATTTCTATGAAAACAGTAATAAAAGCAGGCAAACTCTGGTGAGGCTAGTTAAGATAAAACAAAGGAAGGCTTATATATCTTTGCTCCACAGTAAAGGAGGGGAAAGGTGTACCGAAGCACCTCACATACAGGAGGCTTCCTTGAATTTCTACAAAGCAATATACAAATCTCAGATGCCAGATAAGGAAAATATCTCTGCTTTCTTAAATAGAATACACATGCCTAAGTTTAATGAAGGTCAGCGAAACTTTTTAAATGCCCCAATTACAGAACAAGAAGTACTAGAGGCTATTATGGCCTCAAAAATCAATAAGGTGGGTTGGCCGGATGAATTCCCCAATGAATTCTATAAGACATATGCGGCAATATTAGTGCCACATCTCACAATGGTCTTTAATAATATATTAGTAGATGGAGAAATGCCACAAAACTTTTACGAAGCAACTATAACATTGCTACTAAAACTGGGACGAGTTCTGGACCAGTGTGGCAGTTACCGACTCATATCTCTGCTGAATGTGGATTTTAAGTTATTTTCTAAAATTCTGGCAACCAGACAAAGATCAATAGTGGGAGAGATTATTTACAGCAACCAGTCAGGGTTCATTCCAGGCAGACAAAATTAGGAAAACTATTAATATAATCTTTGCCCTGCACAAGCAGAAAAAGCCGGCTATGATCATCTCAGCAGACGCTGAGAAGGCTTTTGACTTTGTGGAGACAAAATGTCTCTTTGCTGTTCTGGAGAAGATGGGATTTAAGGGAAATTTTGTGAGCTGGATAAAAGTGATCTGTAAGAAACCTCAATCCAGGTTATGGATAAACTGTAGTCTTACAGATGCTTTTCCTTTGCAATGGGGGACCAGGCAGGGGTGCCCACTTTCACCCCTATTATTCAATTTGGTACTGGAGGCATTGGCATGTGCCATAAGACGAAATGATAAAATTGAGGGGGTAAGAATAGGAGAGCAAGCATACAAATTGTCATTATATGCAGATGATTTGCTTCTGTATGTGGGAACCCAGAAGATTCAGTGCCTGAGCTTAGCAAAACTATTCATCATTTTGGCGAGATCTCTGGGTACTCTATTAATAGGGACAAGTCTTTTGCGTTACTTTTTTACCAAGACAAACAGGAAGAAGAGCGACTAAGGAAAATGTCACCATTCCCAATTGCGGAATCAGGCCTAAAATATCTGGGAGTGACAATAACAAAAAATATAAAGGATCTATACTCTGCCAATTTTGTTCCTTTAATGCGGAAGCTGAAGGAAGAGATTAAACCGTGGCATAAGCTGATGGTATCCTGGTTAGGAAAAATCAATCTGTATAAGATGATTGTCCTCCCAAAAAATGTATATAAATGTATGACTTTGCCTATTCATATACTGAATTCATTCTTTAAACTTAATGATTCGCTCATGAAAGATATTGTGTGGAATGGTAAAAAGTCAAGAATAAAAAAATTAACATTAATGAGAATGCAAGACAATGGTGGAATAAATTTGTCGGATCTGAAACTCTATCACATGGTGGCGACCCTAGGGGCGCTGCCAGAGTGGTACCACGAGCTAAAGGCACCTGAGTGGGTGACAGTGGAGAGAGATACACTACAGGTGAAATTCCTTAAAAATTGAATAGTGGATGAAAGGTCCATAGGCAAGGAACTCAAAAAAGACCATCCATTTGCTGGCACGCTTTTGAAAATTTGGGCAAAAATGGAAAATAAACTGGGAATAAAAAGGGGGATCTCCCCGTATACGGCTATTGACTCATACAAGCGCAGGAACAAGGGATAGCTATCACCTAAAGAAACACTAAGAAAAAAGGGCATAAGAATGCAGCAGTTATTCACGTGAGGGATTTTTATATCCCCCCCAAAAGTGGAGGAACTTGTGCAAGATAAGGTAGACACTTTTCAATATCTACAGATCAGACATTTGAGTAATTGTAAGCAGAATAAGGAGGGATTCAGCAGAGAAACGTTTAAATTAGAAAGTATTATGTTTAAACAAAGCAAGTCAACAGGGAGACTAGGGGTACTTTCAGACGATACGGGGCCCTTTGGCCCCGTACTGGCACCACCGGCTTCGTTCCCCGCCGGGGTCACCCTGTCACGGCCCAACAGACGTGCCGGGGGGATCCCGGCGGGGAAAGTGGGAGGGGCCGGGGCCGCGCGGCACAACGTGCGGCCGCACGGCCCCGCCCCCTCCACACACCCCACCGCCCGCCCTCCAAGGAGATGGGCGGGCGGCGGGGCCAATGCGGCCGCCACGTCCGGCCGATCATGCCACGGCCCGGGATCCCGCCGGGGATCCCGGGCCATGGCACGCGGCCAGACGTTACTTTTTATTGGCCACGGCCCGCGGTCCATTTGACCACGCTTCCCGGGACCTTCCCCCGGCTAGCCCGGGAAGCGTGGTTCAAA
>QEPC01004437.1:162538-193454 GCA_003113815.1 Sphenodon punctatus | reverse complement strand
GTATTGAGCGTGATGAACATCTGGCGCACGCCGTTCAGACGTTCCGGGCCCTTTGGCCCCGCGGGGGGGTTGAGCGTGGTTCAGTGTGGTTCACCGTGATCTCGTAACGTCTGAAATCACCCATGGTTTACATTTATTGTGGAAAAGCTGCACGCAAGTTTGCAAAATCAGTTGACAGACTTTAAAAAAACCTGGGTTACAATTGTGTTAGCCTTAGAAGCCTTAGAAAACAATATGGCCCAAGAGAAATACAAAAAAATGTTTGAACATTAAGTTTTGTCCAATTGACCTAGATGTAACTTCATTAGTGTTGAAAGACAATGAGAACAGAATGTTTAAGTTTGACTAGGGTAGCATGTAATACTGGTCTCTCAAATATGTAAGGAAGAAAGGATTTGAATAATGACCAATGAAGTTTCTTGTGTATGACTTCGATTGTACATTAAAATGCTTTATTACCAAATAAAAAGAACATACAATTTTTTTTGGATGAAAACATGGAAAATTTAAAAAATAAAATAAAATAAAATAAAATTGGATTCCGTTATCCAACCTTAATGTCTTCCACTGGTCATACAATCCTGCCAATTTTCATAAAATATAATGGAAAACAAAAAAGTTACAGCCAAAAATGGGTTTTCCATTAAAACCAATGGAAATCAAAAATGAAATCAAAAATGAAATTTTGATATTTAAAGATTTAAATAACGAAAACAAAAAACAAAAATAAAAAACAAAATGAGTCACCGGTGTACACTTCTGGTTGGCAGCAGCAGCAACCACTTCCGCAAGGAGCCTGAAACTGCGGAGATAGTGTGGCCAAGTATCTGGAGGAGCCTGTTGCGGATTTTGGCAGTGAGCCCTTGAAGTATTGGGAACAGAAGGTCCAGGTAAGGTAGGGCCTGGCTATGGTGTCCCAGGAACTGATCTCTTGCCCTCCAACCAGCGTGTCCAGCAAACGGGTGTTTTCTCATTAGAGTGGGGGAATAATAATAATAATAATAATAATAATAATTATTATTATTATTATTATTATTAATAAAAAAAACACTACACTCTTAGAATAAGTGCTAGAGGTCATTTATGTGTGCTAGAATAAGTGCTAGAGGTTTAATCATCATCATCATCATCATCATCTTAGAATAAATACTAGAGGTCATTCAGGTCAAGTATATGCTATAAACTGTCCTGAAAAGGAACAAAGAACAGTTGGTAAAAAATAAAATGATACCACACATCTTTGCATTCTAAAAGGAATTAAACAATGAACTATGAGAAGAGTAATGCAATTTGCTCTAAAATATAATTCACTGTGTCTGATTGTTTTTCTTCTGAATTAAAAAAAAATGAGAGAAACGTCTAAAGGTAAATAATAATAATGTCATCTTGCATATTCCTTTAAAAAGCATTCTAGTCTGATTCAACAGCCTATATAAAATTCAACAGAGAGTTGTTTGAAACATCTTTAAAAAATACACAATCTTTTATTTCACACACAAAAACAGCCACTAAAAGTGCCTCATTTCTGTGAGATCTCAATCGGCGGGAAATAATATTTTATAATTCAGATTATTTCTTTTCTTTTATTGCCCACCAAATCTCATAAATCTCATCCTGTAGCAATTCCCCTTTCAACAACCCTTTGCTGAGTAGCTACATGGAATTCCATTTCAGAAGTGGTCTGGTTCCTTCCCTCAGCTAATTCAGTCAAATCCAGCAGCAATAAATACACAAATGCATAATACAATTCTAAAAAACCAAACACATTATTTTAAACAAGGTCAGGTTTCAAAAATTCTTGCTTTGCACAGCATTTTCACTCCACTTTCAAGCTGGGAAGGCTTTCTATCATCCATACAATGTGATGTTATGCTAGGCTAGACTATTTCATTACAGGCTCAAGTTGATATATTTCTCAGAAGAGAAGAGATAAGTGTTAGTCATTATTCGGGCAAAAATCCTATTTAGATCAGTAGGAGTTTTGACTGAACAAGGGACCAAGTATTTGACCAACATGTGCATAATTTCTGATAACATGAGTTACACTTGTAGAGCTAGGGTATCACAAATCTCTATGGATTTTCTCCAGCCACTACTATAGGTATCAGGAACATATCCTCATTCTCCTCCCCTGCTCCACCAGTTCTCTTTGCCTTTTCGGCATCATTGGCCCTTCTCACATGAGACGCCCCCACCCATCTCCATGCAGTTTCGCTGCATGGATGGAGATGGGTGGATGAGCCTGTGGGAATGCCGTGGCGGATGGGTAGCTCCCGCGCTACACCCATCTCCACCCATCACTCACGCATGGAACAATGGATTCCAAAGTCAGTAGCTCCGTGGGTGGAGATGGGTGCGCGCCCATGGGAACAGCCCCACACCTATCTCCACCCACTGTGCCGCACCCCCATGCACTCATGCCCATGGAAAAAGGGCCATTGTTACCTTTTTGCAGAGTTTTATTGTAAATGCCAGGGCACCACTACAAGACTTTGCAGACCCCGGTCACTTTATACTTCCACACATGAAAACCATCAGCTTTTTAAAAAAAAAAACAAAAAAAACCAACCAAAACAGCATCCTTTCTTCACAATAATTAAGTCTCCTGTACTCCAAGTCTTCTGCCCTCTGCTTTACTTGACTAAGGGTATTTTCAGATGTGACGGGGCCAATTAGCCCCATCACGAAAACAATAAGTTCATCCCCCGCCAGGATGACCCCATCACACCCTAACAGACGTGCTGGGGGATCCCGGCAGGGAATCGGGGAGGGGGCGGGGCCGCGTGGTGCAACTTGCGGCCGCACGGCCCCGCCCCCTCCATGCTCCCCGCCGCCCCCCCTCTGGGGAGACTGTTGGCCACCGCGGCCAATGCGGCCGCAGCGCTCACCCGATTTGGCCACGGGCCGGAATCCCTGCAGGGATTCCGGGCCATGGCTGCCGTCCAGAAGTGACAGCGAGGTTCATCATGGCGGGGAATCGCCTTCGCCATGCGACCGCCGCCGGTCCCACTGCTTTGGCTGCTCATGTGGTGAAAGTGATTCCCCGTCGTGGTAACATCTGGGGGGAAACATCCGTTCCCCCCAACAGACGTTCCATGATCGCAGTCACCACAGGGAATTGACTATGGTTGACTGTGATCTCGTAGTCTGAAAATACCCAAAGATAGTGCCAACACAGTTCCCTGGCTCATTAGAAGCCCCTTGAGTCTTACAGCATGTGGCAAGGCTGTCCATAGCCATTCACCTTTCAGGTTATAGAACCCCACCACCATTGCCCAAGACACACTGCTTCTCTAAGTTCTCATCCTACTGCTCCTCATCACCTAATAGCTTCCTTCACCTCACCATTTAGCCACAGTGGAAGACGTTGGTCTTCCTGCTTTTTTTTAAACTTGCGGGATGCATTTAATCTGGGCTTCTAGAAGGGTGCTTTTAAACAGTCTCCATGCCTCTTGCAAAGTTGTAGCCCTTTCAACTGGGCTTTTTAGTTTCTTTTTAACTACTTTCCTCATTTTGTCATAGTCTCCCTTTTTAAAGTTAAATGCTACTGCTGTACGTTTCTTCATCTTTTTCCCTACAGAAATTATGTCAAATGTGATCATATTATGATTGCTATTTCCTACTGGCTCCCCCACAGTTACTCTTTGCACCAGGCCCTGCATGCCACTCAGAATTAGATCTAGAATAGCTCCTCCTCTTGTTGGTTACAGAACCAGCTGTTCTAGGAAGCAGTCATTTAGGGCATCCAGAAAATTGACCTCCACGTCTCACCCTGAGGAGAGATTTCCCCAATCAATATTAGGGTAATTGAAGTCACCCATTATTATTATGTTGCTGACTTTAGTAGCCTGTCTAATCTCTTTTAGCATTGCTTTATCAGTCTCTCCATCCTGGTCAGGGGGATGATAGTATAGCCCTACTGCGATACTCTTCCCCTTTATACCTGGAATTTCTATCCATAGAGATTCTAGGGAACAGTTTGCATCCTTTAAAATTTTAATTGTACTTGACTCATTGTTGTCTTTTACATATAGAGCCACCCCACCACCAACTCTATCTACTCTGTCATTCCGGGTGATTTCAGTCGTGACGATATCACAGTGAACCACGCTCAATTCCGCATGGTGGCTGTGATAGCGTCACATCTGTTGGGGGAAACGGATGTTTCCCCCCAGATGTTACCACGGCTGGGGATTGCTTCGACACGTGAGCAGCCGAAGCGGGGGGACCGGAGGCCACCGCGTGTCGAATGCAATCCCATGCCGGGGTGAACCCTGGCGTCACGTCTGGTCGGGCGCCATGGCCCGGGATCACCGGCGGGACCCCGGGCCGTGGCAAATCCGGCCCGACACAGCGGCCTCATTGGCCCCGCCACCCGCCCGTCTCCCCGGAGGGCGGGCGGCAGGAGCGTGGAGGGGGCGGGGCCGTGCGGCCGCATGTTGCGCTGTGCGTCCCCACCCCCTCCCAGATTCCCCGCCGGGATCCCCCCGGCACGTCTGTTGCGGCGTGACAGGGTGACCCCGGCGGGGAATTAATAGGGTGATTTCGGTATGGGGCCAACGGGCCCCGTTACGTCTGAAATCACCCTCCGATATATTTTGTACCCTGGTATTACAGTGTCCCATCGGTTATCCTTGTTCCACCATGTATCTGTGATACCTATAATGTTTAGATCTTCATATCAAACAATTTTGCCCAATTTGAACCCTACTAATCAAAAAGGATAACAACTGCTTTTCAGGTCCATCTTCATTGGATGATGGATACCAATTAAATTTTTTAGGTCACTTTCAGTTATTCAGATATTAAGTTATTCCATTTCATCTATTTATACAAGCGCAGCAGCTGAAATAAAGTGGGCAAGGAACAAAAGGGACAAAGTGGTCATCACACAGATGAGAGCCCAATAATGAAATTGTAATATAGATATGAACATAAGGGAACCTCATGTGGCATTCTGCTCTAGGCCTCCAGGACCTCCTAGGCAGCTGTGCCTAACTCTGATTTTTATCTGGTTTATATTTGACACATTATAAACAACTAGTTAGGGTCACAGCCCACAGCTCCTTGGAGCACATCCAGCATGAAGAACATAAGAACAGAGAACATAAGACCAATGGTCTTATGGTAGTGCCATTGGACTAATGGTCCATTAAGCCCAGCATTCTGTCTCTGACAATGACCAATCTCTTTCTTTTGGGAGAAGTACCGAAAAAGTCACAATGGGAAATCCATTCCCTGTTGTTCCAGCACCCAACAATAAGAGGTTATGTCCCCAAAACCTGCTTGGCTAACAGCCATTAATGAACCTATCCTCCAAGAACTCATCCAATCCCTTCTAAAAACTAGCTACACTACTGGCCATGACCACTTCCTCTTGCAGTAAGTTCCACAAGTTAATTGTGCGTTAAGTGGAAAAATACTTTCTCTTAGTTGTTTTAAATCTGCTGCCAGTTAATTTCATGGAGTGTCCCCTTGTTCTAGTACCCTCTCAGAGAGGATAAATAACCGCTGCCTATTTATGTGTCCCACACCACTCATTATTTTTTTAAACTTCTGTCATATCCCCTCTCAGTTTTTTGAGATGGGGTGACCAGAACTGAACACAATACTCTCGGTGCGGTCATACCATAGATCTATAAAGAGGCATTATGATATTTTCAGTTTTATTCTCTATCCTTTTCTGAACGATTTCTAACATTTGGTTTGTTTTTATGACCACTGCCGCACACTGGCCATTTTTAAATGGACCACGGTGGGTGAGGGGATAGGTGTGCAGCCGCAGTGGTTGGAGGTGGGTGTACATCCATTCCCATGGGCACCCACCTATCTCCACCCACCTCCACCCATGAAGCATCGGGCATTGGAGCCCATTGCTTTGTGGATGGGTGATGGGTGGAGGTGGGTATAGCGCAGGAGCGTGCACGCACCCCAACCCATCCCCTGCAGCATTCACACGGGCGCCTCCACCCATTGGTGGGGGCGTCTCATATGAAAAAGGTCACTAAGCTGAGAATTTCAATGTATTCTGACTCCAAGATCCTTTTCCCGAGTGGTAACACCTAATTTAGAACCCACCATTGTATACATATAGTTTAGGTTATTTCCCCCTATGTGCATCATTTTGCGCTTGTCCACATTAAATTTAATCTGCCATTTGGATGCCCAGTTACGCAGTTTCAGAAGATCTTCCTGCAATTCTTCACAGTCTGCTCAGGTTTTAACTACCTTGAATAATTTTCTAGTTATTCAAGGTAGTTAAAGAAAGAATTGTCTTGGAAAAGGGGAAATAAAACCAACCAACCAACCAACCAACAAAAAAAAATATTGAACATTCTTCAGTGGTATCCAGTCTGCTGGTCAGGGGACTACTTGCACAACAGGGAGGATATTAAAAGTCTTAAGACAGTGAATGAATTTATTTATTTATTTATTTATTTCAAGTAGAGGATATTTGCTTTCAGACTTGGTGCTGATCAGCAGAGTTCCTAGTTTACTTTGCCAGTTAGTTTTCGAAGGCAGAAATTTCCTGGAAAAACCTGAAATTCCATATTATTCTCTGAGGAAACAGGTATTCCGGTGTTTTTCTCTGGAAAGGCATGGAAAACGAATGTAATCAGGTTTTTCTGGGAAATTTCTGCTGCCTGAAAACTAGGAACCCTGCTGATCAGTCCTTCATAGGCTGAAAATGCTTTTGCAAGTGCCCAGTGTCTCATAAGAGTATCTGCGGCCTCTGTTTGATTTGTCATCTGTGTTGGCTGAGCATGATAAATTGCTTGCTTGCTAAAACTCAAGATGACTGACAAAGAATTTGGCCTTGGTTGGAACATTGTTTATTCCCTATAAAGGCTTTAGACGGCCTTTGTTCACTGTTTGTCAATCAAATATGCACCAACAAATAACTGCTGAATACTAAGAAATAAACTAATCCTTTAGAGGCGATGTATGCAGCATTTCACCACACACTTACAAAGGTTCAAAATAACTCAGATTATTGTCATACATATTCATTGTCACTATATGGGACCCAGTGCTAACGTTCTTAGGCAAGACTACCTTTGATCAAGTGGCAAATTTTCCTAAGGAAAGACTTTTGGGACAAAGACATATGAAACAGGACCAACCGGATTCTCTGCCCGCCCCAGGCAAGGCAAACTCAGCCACCATATTTTGGGCTGGTGTGGAGAGCAATCCAAACTATCTGCTCTCCCCCTCCCCACCCATGGAGGAACAGGGTGGGTCATCATCATAAGTTCCAACACACTTAAGTGTGGGTGAAGGAGCCACCAACCTAGGTAGGCAGCCAGCCCTACACCACCCACTACACCAAGCCCACTATCCAACCCAGTGATATGACATAGACACACAGGAATGGCAAACTACACCTGCAGCACTATGATGCCAGCAGACCTTGCCATGGGGCAGGACTGCACGGGACCAGCATGGTGGGAGGCAGCTTGTTACTCCACATTGGTCTGGGTGGGACAACAATAGCCCCTGATTCATCACTGGCCTTCTCCAGTGGACACATTGTGAAGCAGCTGGCTGCCTGCCCCAGGGCGGAATGGGCCAACATCTGGCAGCTGCCAGCCTGATGGTCAGCTGCATTGTGGGCTAATGATGGGTAAGGTCACCCAATGTGGGTTAACGTCTCGTGGCCTTACCGTAGGAGTGGAAATGCAAATACTACTGGGAGTATATTACTTCCACTGTGGTGTCTGTTAACAAATACTAAGGGATTTTATACCAGTGATGTGCATAGTGTTAAACATGCTTATAATGGGGTTGAACATAATGGTTCCAATTCCAACTCCCGTGGGTGCCTCCACCCGTGTGTATGGCCAAGAAGTTTGCACATGGGCTGGGGACCTCGTGTCACGAGTGCACACAATTTGCACGTACATACATGCTCATGTGTGTGGCACACGCTGGTCTGCGGGGTTTGGGATCAGTTCCACTGAAAGTAATTGGAGACAATTACACAGGACTAAAAGTTCACATTTTTCTTATTCATTGCATGTAAGGAATCATTGCACTGGCGAGCGGGTGCAACCACCAGCAGCCTTTGTGGAGCCAAGACTTCACCCAGGCTGCAAGAGCGTAGGTAATGGGACTTGGTGCAGAAGATGACATCCTTCTCAGTTGCAGTGGATACAGGGGAAGGGAGCATGAGCCCCTTGGGCCCCCAAACCTTTGTGGGGAGCACCACCTGTCCATATTATAGCTACACACAAGGGAATCATTCTAGCACAGACATCTATTGCAAAGCTGAAACTTCATTTCTGACAGGATTCTGTTTCTAACAAATCCACTTGATTTGATCCTTTCCAGTGAAAATCAGAACAAACCATTCTGATTTTCATTTGCCAGAATGGTCGATTTTAAACATTATTTATTCCTGTCCCTTGTATAGACCCCCAGGCAGATAATGCAGGGACCGGGATCAGGGGAGCCCCTGATCTGGGTCTGTTACTGTTGAATGTGTGGTTGGTAGGTAATAAATCAACAATGATGTGAGAGTTGATTCTGGATCATTCGGCCGACCCCGTGTATATTACAGAGACCTGCTGGACAATGAGTCAGGGCCAATATTGGCTGACATTGTTCCAGTTGGGTACTGTACAGCACCAGCCCAGGGCAGAGGGGTGGGGAGGTGATGTAGCTGTTGTTTTTAAGGATACTTGGTCCATGAGGCGGTATCCTGTGCAGACCATCTTGGGCATGGAGGAGGTCCACCTCGTGTTCGATTTGGCCAGAGACAGATTAGGGCTGCTGCTGATATACCACACACCTACCTGTACGGCAGCATCCCTACACGCTCTAGTGGAATTGGTGTCGGAGGTGGTCTTGCGGTCCCTGAGAACTTTGGTCCTAGGGGACTTCGATAGCCACGCCGATACCAATCTTGGGGGAACAGAGCGTGAGTTCATGGACACCATGACAACTATGGGACTGTCTCAGAGGGTTAGAGGCCTGATGCATGAGGGGGGACATATCCTTGACCTGATGTTCTGCACAGGCCTTGAGGCAGGAGATCTGGTGGGGTGTGTGGGGTGTGGTAACTTTACCCTTGTCATGGACGGATCATTACCTCCTCTGGACCAGGATCCTGGCACATGTCTGCCCCTGGAAAGGTGTAGGACCAATTTGTCGGGTCCACCCCCAGAAACTCATGGAACCAGAAAGGTTCCAGAATGCTCTAGGGAACTGCCCCCTGATCTCGATGACCGCTCACTCGATGACCTCACTGCTTTTTGGAACAGCTTGATGACTGAGGCCATCGACTGAACGGCCCCTAGGTGACCACTCCCAGAGTTCCGATGACGGGGGTCACCATGGTTCACAGAGGATCTGCGCCGGATGAAGCAATATGGGTGGTGGTTGGAGCGCCGGTGGCGCCGGACTCATACTGAAGCTGACCGATTGCAGCATAGAGCTAGTTTAAGAGCATATGCTGTTGCAGTGCAGGCAGCAAAGAAAGAATTCTTTGCTGCCCTCATTGCATCTGCAAAGTCACATCCAGTGGAGTTTTTCCAGGTGGTGCAGTGTCTGGTCAGTCCGGCTTCTCTCCACCTGGAACTGGAATTTTCCAGTGCCCACTGCGACATGTTTGTTGACTTCTTTGTGGATAAAATTACTCAGATTCATCATGAGCTCGATGTTGCACTTGTGACAGGGAGTGAACTAGAGGTAGGGGAAGCTCCGCTATGTCAGTTTTTGTGGGATCAGTTTCAGTGGGTGTCTCCCGCTGACATGGCGGAGGTCCTTGGGACAGTGCAGGCCACCTGTTGTGAATTAGATCTGTGCCCATCCTGGCTGGTGAAGGCCAGCCGGGAGACATTAGGGTTGTTTCTGGTGGGGGTGGTCAATGCTTCCCTTAGGGAGGGCAGAGTGCCAAGCCACCTCAAAGAGGTGGTGATGTGGTCTCTGCTCAAGAAACCATCTTTGAGTGTTGACTCCCCAGCCAGCTATCGGCCAGTCTCTAACCGTCCCTTTTTAGGGAAGGCTATTGAATGGGTGGTGGCCTGGTAGTTACAGGGGTATCTGGACCAGGTCGGTTTTCTTGATCCCTCACAGTCTGGCTTTTGTTCGGGGTTTGGCACGGAGACTGTACTTGTGGCTTTGATTGATGACCTACGCCGTGAATTAGATCAGGGCAGATCATCTATTTTGATCTTATTGGATCTGTCAGCAGCGTTTGATACTGTTGATCATGAGATATTGGTGACAAGGCTGTGGGACTGGGCCGGGGTAAGTGGGATTGTTCTTGAATGGTTCTGGTCATTCCTGGCAGGGTAAACTCAGCGAGTGGTCCTCAGGGAATATATGTCATCTCCCCGGGACCTCACGTGTGGAGTCCCGCAGGGTTCTATTCTGTCCCCTCTCTTCTTCTATGAGAGGGTTCGGCGTGCAATGTCATCAGTACACCAATGACACACAACGTTGCCTCTCATTTTCTGGAGATCCAGGCCCGGCAGTCTCAGTGCTTGGTGGCTGTGGGGGACTGGATGAGGGTGAATCGTCTGAGGCTGAATCCCAACAAGTCAGAGGTGATGTTGGTGGGGAGGGCTGAGGGGGTGATGGTTCCTGTTATCAGCAGGGTCTGCCCCCCTCTGGCCACTCAGGTCTGTAGTCTGGGGGTGCTCCTCGACCCACAGCTCTGCCTGGATTGGCAGGTGGAGGCTTTGGTGAGGGGAGCAGTAATTTCGCCAATTACATCTGGTGTGATGGCTGCGGCCGTATGTCTCAGACTCGGACCTGGCAACCATCATCCATGCTTTCATTAACTCTTGATTGGATTACTACTCTACGTGGGTAGAGGTTTTTTTTGGACCTTTGAAGATGGTCCAGAGACTGCAGCTGGTACAGAATGCGGTGACCCATCTCCTAATGGAACAACCCGGAAAGGTTTTTCTGCCTTTTAGTATCCTTGCCTTTTAGAATTTTTGATATTTTAATGTTTTAGTTTTATGCATTTTTATTGATGTTGTTTTGATGTGTTGTTCGCCACTCCGAGCTGCTGATATGCAGGAGGATGTGAGGCATAAGCACTTATAATAAATAAATAAATAAATAAATAAATAAATGTATTTATTTTTTGCCACACTGCACATGCACAAAATGGCACTGGCCATACACAAAACAGTGAAAACATCAAAAATATACAATATAAAATAACTCAACAAATAATATAAAAATACATAAAAACTCATTAAAAGTGCAGAAATAAAAAACCTCCTCCCCACAACCTCTTCCACCCTACCCATCTCCCTCCCCCAAAGCCAGGTGGAACAGCATCATACACTGTCTCCAGAAAGAGGGGAGGTCTGAGGCCAGGTGGGCCTCCATTGGGAGGAAATTCCACAACCTAGGTACAGTCAATGAGAATGCCCTCCCCATCGTCGCCACCTGGGACATATGGAGGACTTCGAGTTGGGCATCCCCAATCGACCGCAGGGGTTGCACCGAGACCCAAGGCATGAGGTGGTCCCATAGGTAGGCAGGACGCAGGCCATTTAGGGCCTTATAGGTCAAAACCAACACCTTGAATCAGGCCCAGAAGACAATAGGCAGCCAGTGTAGCAAATGGAGCACTGGTGTAATGTGGTCGCAATGACCCATCCCTGTAAGGAGACGAGCCGCCACATTCTGCATCAGCTTAGAGTGCGTTACAGTAGGCCAGTCTAGAGGTGATGAAAGCATGGATGATGGTGGCCAGGTCAGAGTCTGAAACAGCCAACCGAAGCCGTCACACCAAATGTAACTGGCAAAAGGCGCTCCTTGCCACAGCCACCACCTGGAGATCCAGGTGGCACTGCAGATTGGAAAGCACCCCCAGACTATGGACCCGAGTAACCAAACAAGGGCAAACCCCATCAATGACAGAAGCTACCACTCCTTCAGCCCCACCCACCAGCATCACCTCCATCTTGGGATTCAGTCTCAGACGGCTTGCCATCATCCATTCCCCTATAGCCACCAAACACTGGGTAAGCACCAAGACTGCCTGATCTTGGTCCTCTGAAAAAGAGAAGTAAAGTTGTGCATCATCGGGGTACTGATGACAACGTACACGGAACTCTCTCACGAGCTCACCCAAAGGCTGCATATACACTTTGAACAGAAGAGGGGACAGAATAGAACCCAGCAGGACTCCGCTCATGAGGTCCTGGGGAGATGATGAACACTAGGGATGGGCGAACGTGGTTCGGAAGTTCGGAGTTCAGACCGAACTCTAATAGTTCGGTCGACCGAACCAAACATTCGATTTGAACTCGAATTCAGAAATTCGGACCGAACTCAAATAGTTCGGTCAACCGAAACGAACTTTCGAACCGAACTCGAATTCGAACGTTCAGTTCGGATGCGTTCGGTGAGTTGAGAATTGAATTTCATTTGGTTTCAATGGAAAACACATTAACGGCTGTAACTTTCTTGTTTTTTATGCTATGTGGCTGAAGTTTGGCGTGCCTCCATCTCCAATAGATCTCATTACGTACACTACATTTCAAAACAATTGGATAAAGGAATCCGATTTTAGAAGCAGTTGAATTATTGTATTTTGCAATATTCTACATATACATTCTTAGCTGTAACTTCTTTGAATCACATCTAATGTAGATGAAACTTGTTCAGTGTATACCCCTTCCCATATTAACTATCTTTGCCAAATTTTAGAAGGATTAGAAAGAAGGTCTTGGTGGTATAAGCAATTAACATATAAATATATGTCTGACTATAACATCTTTGTAGTCCAATAAGTGTACATAAAATTTGGCATGGCTATATATTTCACTTTCATGATCATCTCTTCCAATTATCAGAAAGATATTATAAAGGGTCCCAATTTTATATGCCTGTACAACATATGTAGAGAAGGGGTCTATGCCTGGGATTCTCTTATGTCACTGTGGTATAAGATCGGTTTGTGATGCAAATTGGCCAACAGAAGTGTCAACCAAATATCCTCATTCTGTGCTGGGACCATCCCAACATATCTCCCCCACTTGTTTCTGGGAAGTCAGAAGCATCTGTTTAGGAAAGAGTCAATAGAAATTCTCTTATGTCCTCTGTCTCAGTGCTGCAGGATGTGATTGATAGTTGGCCAGCCTGGATGTGTTTAAACTATGTCTCCTGACTGCTGGGATGCTATCTCAGAAGTCCCAGTTATGTTGCTTATGCCCGCCACAGGGCCGCCCCCTATGCCCACCTCGAAACCACTACCAATTGGTCCTGTAAAGCTAGAAGCTTGCAGTAATGTGTTTGGCCATTGAATGTGTCTGTCAGTCTTTGGGGTTGCTCCACATCCTTCCTCCTACAGTCTCTCTCCCCCTGCCATGCAGGGTGCCTGCCTCTGACTGGCACTGAATATGCTGATATTCATCTGAATAATGATCTTCACAGGGACAACATCAATTGCTTATATAATTGGGTCCCTTTATCAAAATCTCCTGTACATTTGCTGAAATGGCAGGAAAGGTATTTGATACATTCTTGTCAAATATCCTGTAAACAGAATGGAATATCAAAATGTAACAGCTGGAAATGTATTTTCAGGTTAATGTCTTATATCCTTGGGACCCTTTATCCACTCTTTCCTAAAATTGGGAGAAATATTAAGCATATGGAATTATGTAATATGCACACGTTTCATGAACATTGGATGCAAGATAAAGAAGTTGTAGCCATGAATGTGTATGGAGCTTTTCTTAAAATTACAACATTCTATTGCTTCTGAAATCGGTTTCCTTTATCTAATCGTTCCGAATTTTGGTACACTTGGTGCCCTTCACTGGTGATACAGTCTCTCTAAATTTCATCAACAAATAATAAGAAACAAAAATGGTATGGCCAGAAATATGTGTTTTAGTTTTTTCCTTTTATTTCAAAAATCAAATGTCATTTTCAGTTTCCGATTGCACCAAACTAAAGACACAACCGATACCGACCGAACCGAATACCGAATCTGAACTTAACATTTGACCTGAACCACCGAACAGCCAAACATCTGAACCTACAAACCAAATGCAGCCGAACCGAACGGACAAACCGAACGGACAAAACGAACGCAGCCGAACGGCCGAATCTGAACCGCGATCTGTTTGCCCATCCCTAATGAACACTCCCCAAGCACCACCTGCTGAGTTCTCCCAGCCAGGAAACAGCAGAACAATTCAAGAACAACTCCACTGCCCCCAGCACAGTCCCACAGACGAGTCACCAACATCTCATGGTCAACGGTATCAAATGCTGCTGACAGAACTAGTAATAAAATCAAAAGAACAATCTGCCCTGATCAAATTCATGGCATAGGCCATAAACCAAGGCCAGAAGTGCAGTCTCAGTGCCAAACCCAGGGCAAAAGCTGGGTTTGCCCAACTTTTAGTCCTGTATAAGAAGGGTGCTTACCTTGCGGGTGGTTATTGACCTTACCTCAAGGTTATTGAGTTCTTACTCAATAACTCAAGGTTATTGTGCGGGAACCAGCACCCGCTCAATAACCTTCCCTAAAAAGGAAAGTTAGAGACTGGCTGATAGCTGGCAAGAAAGTCAATCTCAAGCAATGTTTTTTGGAGCAGAGGCTGCACCACCGCCTCTTTAAGGTGGTCCAGCACTTTGCCCTCCCTTAAGGGAGGCATTGACAACCCCGGCCAGCAACAGCCTTAACGTCTCACAACAGGCGTTAACCAGACAAGATGGGTATGGATCTAATTCGCAACAGGTGGCTCTAACATCCCTGAGGACATCCTCTGCATCAGTGGCTGACACCCACTGAAACTGATCCCATAAAACTGGACAAGGTGGGGCTTCCATTACCTCAGGTTCTCCCATTGCTAGAAGTGCGTAAGTGGACTGACCAGCCTTTGCACCACCTGTAAAAACACAGCTGGAGTGATTTCACGGATGCTATGAGGGTAGCAAAGAACACCTTCTTTACTGCCTACACAGCGATGGCATAGGTGCTTAAACTAACTCTATGCTGCAATCGGTCAGCTTCAATACAAATAGGACGCCACCATAGTTCCAGCCATCATCCCTTTTGCTTCATCCCCGCAGGTCTGTAAACCAGGGGGACCTGTGTTGTCAGTGCTCAGGAAGTGGACACCTAGGAGCCATTTGGTCGATGTCCTCAGTCAGCAAGGTGTTCCAGAAAGCTACGAGATCATTGAGTGAACGGTCATCAAGATTGGGGATTATCTCCCCAAGTGTATTCCGGAACCTTTCTGGTTCCATAAGTCTCTGGGGATGAACCAACCAAACTGGTTCAACACCTCTTCAGGGGCAGACGTGCATCAAGAGACCAGCTTGGAGAGGTAATGACGGGGAAGGAAGGCATGACAAAGGCACAACTAGCACCCCCCACCCCACCCCACCCGATTCCACATCTCAAGGCCAGTGCAAAATATCAGGTCTAGGGTATGTCTCCCATCATGTGTCGGGCTGACAACCCTCTGAGACAGTCCCATGGTTGCCATGATGTCCATGAACTCACGCTCTGCTCCCCCAAGACTGGCGTCAGCGTGGATTTTGAAGACCCCCCACAACTACTGCCCTCAGAGACTGAAAGACTACCTCCGACATCAGTTCTGCTAGAGCATGTACGGATGCTTCCATACAGCTGAGTGTGTGGTATACCAGCAGCAGCCCTAATCTATCTGCAGCCAAATCAACCACTAGATGGACACCCTCAATACCCACGATAGTTTGCACTGGATGCCTCCTCACAGGCCAGGTATCCTTAAAAATAACAGCTACACTGCTCCCCTGGCCAGGGCTGATGCTGTACAGAGTACCTGGCTGGAACAAGATCAGCCAAAATTGGCCCCGACCAGGGATGGATTCAGAAGTGATGTGGATGGGGGGGCTGAAGTCCAAAGTTAGCATTGCCCTGCCCAGATGATTAGGCCCCTCCTCCGGCCCCACATCTAGCTCCACCCCCTGCCAAGCAAGCACCATGGCAGCTTCACCCTTGGCCAGACACAGACACACTGCCCCCCCCCCCAACTCACTGGATCTGTCAGCACAGTCCTGGGGCTTCTCCTCAGGCTCATGGGCCAAATGCAGATGTGCATTTATGTGGCCTTTTTCCAGTTCCTGCGTCACTTTTAGATGATTGATGCGTGCACCAAAAAAACACACGCCCCTTAAAATCTCAATCCTACCCCTGTACCACGAGCACCCTTCCATTCCCCCTCCACCTCACGCCTCCTCCTCCCCGCCCTGCCCCACAACTCCCACCATGCCCCCTCCCCAGGGCCAGCATTGTTTCCTGGCAGGCTTGCTGCTGCCGCCCTCCACCCCCCCGAACACGTTTCCAGCATTTTTTAAAACACCTAAAATCACAAGACTAACAGTTAAATCTCAGGCTTTGAAAACCTCAGTTTTATCACAAGCATCACATTTCTAACATTTTGAAAACACCTAAAATCACAAGACTAGTAGCAAACTCTCAGGAGCTGAAAGGACAAAATCTCACAATTTCTCACTTTAACCTGGGACATAAGCACTGCTGTGCCAGGTGGCAGAGAGACTAGAGGAGATGCAGGTTTAGGGAGAAAGACAGAGGCACTGGGTTTGGGAAGGAAGGTAGGGGGCACCAGGTTTGGGTATCTGGGTTGGGGAGGGAAGGCAGGGGGCTGGTTATTGGGGGAAGGCAGGGGCACTGAGTTTGGGGGGAAAGGAGGGGGGCTGGCTATTGGGGCTGGGTTTAGGGGGAAGGCAGGGGCACCAGGTTTGGGGGGGAAGGCAGGGGGCTGGTTATTGAGAGAAGGCACGGGGAAGGAAGGCAGCCACCCGGGGACCCCCATAAATGTGCCCCAAATGGCTTCCTCCAGCTCGGAGGGTGGGGGCACTGCTCCTAATGTGCCCCAAGCAGCTCCCTCCAGGTCGGGGAGTGGGGGGGGGGAGGGCAGGTTTACCATCAGCAGCAGGGAACAAACACCAGCTCTGACCCCCTCCCACAATCAGCACCACAGCGGCCGCCTGCCTGGGGGGCGGACACATGCAATGTGTCCCAGTGCTGAGCTCCCTCACATGGCAACGGGGAAGCAACAGCAGCACCCACATGAGCTCGGGCCCCCCACCCAGCTGAGCCACATGGGTGCTGGGGACCGTGTAGCTGCTCTGCTGGCATGGGGGAAACAACGCGGCGGCCTGATGGTCCAGTCAAGGGTCTGAGCCCCCCCAACCGGCCATGTGGATGCTCTGCCCCCCGGGGGGGGGGATTAGAGAAATTAGCTACAGAGGGGTCCTGGGGGGGTAGGGCAGACAGGGGTGTACTTACCATGGCATGGGGGTCCCGGCCCCTGCCGACTCAGTGTCCAGCCAGGTCTCTGTAATACACACTAGGCCAGCTGCCTGGTTCAGGATTAATTTCCAAACTGTTGTTGACTTATTTGCCACTGACCTCATGTTAACCAGCATCAGCCCCAAGCCAGGGGTCCTCCCATTCTTGTCCACCTCACCACCTGCCCAGGAGCCAGTGAGAGGGACCGGCAATAAACACCTGTCCCTTCTTACACGTTTAACCAGTCTCCCGGAGGGACCATAGTTACCCTGGCCCATCATGACCCCAATGGCTGTGGGTCCCCAAGAGAATGTTAACTAATCCGAGAGAATGTTGATCAGAGCATATGTTTTATTCCACGAGTAAAGCTGACCCTACTATATTAAAGAAAGTCAATGGGCAGTGTGATGTTCCATGGTGAACACCGTCCTTTGTAATACACTGCAGCAAAGTCTACTTTCATGAATCTCAAATCTCAGGAACACTTACACTAATAGTGTGAAATGTCAAATAGCTGTATCTGCCAGGTGCGAGCCATTAGGTCTTTGTGATTTTATGCACTTTGGTACATCCATTTGATGCAGGGTGCACATTTAATGAACTTTGATTATGATGTGCTGCTGTGGGCATTTGGGGAAAAGGCTGATTTATTTTTAGATTACACTGTCTCTTGAATCATTAGAGCTCTCATGCTGAAAATCACTTTGTGACTAGTATTGGGGGGCACTGATGATGATACATAACTATCCTGGGTTATTTCTGCATAGAGACCTGGAAGAGGTAATGTTGATATGGTCCAATTTTTTTTCTGAGGACTATAGCAAAATAGCTTTTATAATCCTGCCTAGAGGATAATTTATTCATTTACATAATGCATTTACCTAGGTACTACATATCACACCTATAAAAGGAGAAAGAAAACATAAAACATTATGGGATAAATGCATCCCTTGAATAAACCATCAGCTTCGTAGTACACTGGAGATTAATTTGGCCCTACATTTAATAGGTAATGGAGCACTTTTCCATTGGATTCAGTGTTTTAGCTGAATTACAAGGAACATCCCTTTCCCTGGCACACTGAGTAACTAAAGGGTTGCACACACTACTGTTTTTCTAAAGCTGTGCTCTTTTAAACTCAGTTAAAGATTGTAGACAGGAGTATTGAATAAGTATATATTTTTTTTTTAAAAATGATTATTTTCCATTCTTTTTGCATGGTCCTTCACCTGGGTGGTTTGTGATTCTTTATATTCAGCCTTTCAAATTCTTTATTAACTCAGTGCATTAAAGGCTTGTTGAATAGAAGGTGGCAATATCAAAAACCTTTATGCTGACCCAATACACAGGAAGATTCAAGGATGCATATCTGTGCAATGCAAACCATTCAGCAGCAGTTCATTCATATGACATTGTTCGATTTGCTCACAAGTCGGAAAACCTATTTCCAGTTTTCTTAATTTCAACTAAAACAATTGGATTCTGCCCATCAAAATCTAGAAAATATCTTGCATATCGAAAAATATCAAACTGTACAATATTGAATAAAAAATTCTGATATGGTGAAATTCATTTTGCAGATTTTGCAACTGGAATGAAAGTTTCAAATTTATAAATGGAAATGTACAAGATTCAACAGATATTTAAGTCACTTCAAATATATTTGTTTCATCCAAACCTGCAAGGCCTATGGATAGAAGCCTCCACACAGAACCCAGAATATTTAAAAGATATTAACATCCACAATCAGGGTGAGATTTTTTGTCTTCCCCATCCTCACAAAGTCCACTCTGGATCCCTCTGAATCCTCTAATTACCATTCTGTCTCGCTCCTCCCTTTTGCCTCCAAGCTCCTTGAACGGGTTGTTTACTCCTGTTGCCTCAACCTCCTCTCCGTCAACTCCTCCCTTGACTCCCTCCAATCTGGCTTCCGCTCCCTTCACTCCACTGAAACTGCTCTTGCTAAGATCACCAACGATCTTCTTGTGGCTAAATCCAACCACTTTTATTCTATTCTTGTCCTCTTTGATCTCTCTGCTGCCTTCGACACTGTTGACCACTCCCTCCTGCTTGAATCGCTCCACTCCCTTGGATTCCGGGATTCTGTCCTCAACTGGTTCTCCTTCTACCTCTCTGACTGCTCCTTCAATGTATCTGTTCCTAACTCCTCGCCCTCCTCCTCCCTACCCCTCTCGGTCGGGGTTCCCCAAGGCTTTGTCCTTGGCCCTCTCTTCTTCTCTATTTACACCCAATCCCTAGGCAAACTCATTGCCTCCCATGGTTTCTAATACCACCTAAACGCTGACGACACTCAACTCTCTCTCTCCACTCCTTCCCTCTCCTCCTCTGATTAAGCTCGTCTCACCAACTGTCTCTCTGATATCTCCGTCTGGATGTCTCAACGCCAGCTCAAACTGAACATGGTGAAAACTGAAGTCCTGATCTTCCCTCCCAATCCTTTCTCTCCCTCTTCCCTATCAGTTACCATTGACGGGGTCTCCATCCTCCCTGTCCCCCAAGCCTGCAGCCTGGGCTTTATTTTCGACTCGTACCTTACCTTCAAACCTTGCACTGACTCCGTAGCCAAATCCTGCCGCTTCTCCCTCCACAACATTGCCAAGATCTGCCCTTTTCTGTCTGTCTCCTCTGCCAAAACTCTCATCCATGCCCTATTGATCTCACGCCTCGACTATTGTAACCTCCTCCTCGCTGGCCTTCCCTGCTCTCCCCTTTCTCCCCTTATCTCTGTTCAAAACTCTGCTGTCAGAATCATCCACCTAGCCCGTCGCTTTGACCAAGTGCAGCCTCTCCTCTGCACTCTCTCCACTGGCTCCCTCTTCCTGAGCACATTCTGCACAAGTTCCTTATATTCACCTACAAAGCCCTTCACAACCTCGCTCCCCCCTACCTCTCTGCCCTTATCTCCCTCCGAACCCCTGCTCGAGCACTCCGCTCCTCCTCCATCCCCTCCCTCACCCTCCCATGCTCCCCCAACCACCTTCATCCCTTCTCCCTCACTGCCCTGCACACCTGGAACTCCCTTCCTGCCCTCGTCCGCCTGGCCCCCACCCTCCACACCTTCAAGTCCTTCCTCAAAACCCTCGTCTTCTGCTCCGCCCTTCCTAACTGCTGCTAACCATTCCCACCCAGGATTATCCCCCACCTGCTATCTGTAAACTCCCAATTTACTGCAATCAAGCCAAGAACGTGTACCTGAGCTCTTGCATCCTCATGAATGTCACATCCCTTGTCTCTCCCTCTGTTCCCCCTTCCCTGTCTCCCCTCCCCCTGTCTTCTTTAGATTGTAAACTCTTGGGCAGGGACCGTGTCTATCTTATTATTTGTAAAGCATCAGGTACATTGCTGGCGCTATACTAATGCTAATAAATAATAATAATAATAATAAATAAATAAATAAATAAATAAATAATTTATTATGTTAAAGCTCTCAGCTTCAATGTAGGCACTAAATAAGCATCCAGATTTTCAAAGTAGAGTCCCTTAACTGCAGAATTGCTGATATCACCCCCACACTATACTTTTTTTTTTTCTCCCCTTTTTTCTTTTCGTGAAAAATTCTCTGCTCCTCAGCAGTTTTCAGGACACTGGGTGGCGAGCACATGCAAAACAGCTGATGGGATGCTCCTCAGGGCTCCCCCCTGTTTGGTGTGTGCACCTGGCCTTGCTGAACACCTGATGGTTGGGCCAGCAGGAGCAAGCACACCCCAGCCCCCACTGAACTGCTGATGGAGGGGTTTGGGGGAGAGCGTACACACTGGCCCTGCCAAACAGATGATCTGGGGGGCCTGGAGGAGCTCAGCTGTTCAGCAGGGCCAGGTGTGAGTGCTCCTCCAGCCCCCCCCATCAGCTGTTCAGCGGGCAAGCTGAGCGCGCTCCTCCAGACCCCCCATCAGCTGTTCAGTGGGGCCAGTTGCATGTGCTCCTCCAGGCCCCCCTGATCAGCTGTTCAGTGGGGCCAGGGTAAGCATAGGGCCCAAGCCTCTGACTTCACCTCGCAGTGGGGCTGAGTGGGCCTGAAACAGACAGGAGGGAGCTAGTTTGTCTGTTTTAGCCCAGGTGGCCGGGCCTTCGCCTGGGCTACATCTCTGACCGCCACCGCCCAACTAATCCTGTAGTGGCTGGCACTCAACCCGCCCCAGGGCAGCAGTGGGTGACTAGCTGGTGGTGACAGACCAGACGTGCAAGTGAGCTCAGGCTAAGGAGGGCTAAAGTGGGCTACTGTCACTTCTGTTTTCACCCACTGATGTTACTGAAGCTACAACGGTAGCAAATTTATTGCAGAGTTGTTGTTCATGTATACACTTGCCCTGTAGTAAGGTCTGCATTCTATCCACATTCCACTCTTCCATTTCAGTGAAAGGACTATCCTATGTTGCCACACAGGCAGAAGAGTAGTTCATATAATGAAATAGGCAATGCTGTCTAATTAATGAAATAAGCAAATCTCCTGCCTAACTCATGAAATCAGTAACTCCTTTGTCTTTTTCCTGAAACAGGCCTTGTTTATTTCATGAATTAGGCAGTGCCATCATTGCCAATTTCAGGAATTAGGTGGTGGTATTACCTGTTTCACGGACTACACAATATTTTGCTTATTTCATGAATTAAGCAATTTCACAAATTTAGTGCAATGTATACAACGTCTAAAAGGATATGACAGTCTTTTAGAAAATCTGGCTCCAAGTGCTAACTAAACGGTTAAAATATATTATAATAATTGAGTCCTACACAGATCTACCATCCATTTCCCCCTACTCCCACAATGCAGAAAAATGTGTAGTAATGTGTAATGCTTCACTTTTGCCTTGTCTGGAGGCAGTGCCCTACCAAAGGAAGTTGAGGCCCTGTGTGAAATGAAGGCATAGGCCCCTTCCCAAATCACCACCGGCTCCCCATAAGCCACGGCTCCCCACATTTAAAGCCTCGTGTGCCTGTATTTTATACAAATGCTTCTCATACTCATGTTGATTTCAAGTTTATTCATGGGCTCCATGTATTGGAGGAGTCTGTGGGGTTCTGTCTGGTCACACAGTGGGCACATATCTGGATCCAGAAGTGTAGCTAGGTTAGAATGGGCACTGGTGCAGCAGGAGAGAGAGCTACACCCAGGAGTATGAGCCCCTGTGGTCCCTGATACCAGGGGTGTAGCTACCATGGAGTGAGAAGACTCAGTTGAGCCTGGGCCCGAGACCTTGAGAGGGTCCTTTGCAAGTGGCCTGAGCACTGCTAGGAAATGTTCAGACTGGGCATGGGAGGGAGATGAGCCAGCACTCTGCCCCTGCCCACTCTGAAAATTTCCCAGTGGTGCTTTGGACACTTGCAAAGAACTCTGCCAAGAAAGAGTTATTAAGAGTGGGTGGCGGTGAAGTGCTGTCCCCACCCATCTTTGTGGCAAGATTACTGCTCGGAGCTTTCATGGGGCAGCCCTGCCCCCCAACCCTGGAGGTCTTCCCTCCCCCGTGACTCTGGGGGCCCCTTTGCCCGTAGGGGGCCCATGCCAGGGATGTGCGCATCTGCTGTTCACGCTGGTCTGCAAGGCTTGGGATCGGGATCGGCCCCCATGAGAATAACTTTGGGCTAAAATTTGTGGGAGACAATAACCCACATAAGCCCCACCTCCATATTCCTGGTATTACAAGGGGAGGCAATTTGTGGGAAATGCATTCCCCCTCCTATAATTACTCTCACACTTCACTACTGCATCCCTGTCCCTCCAAGCGATCAACTTGCGGCCATATTGGGTGTGGTGAATAGAAGTCCACTGTAACTTCAAACTGAAATTTATCAGAACAATTTAGGGCTTTCATTCAGTCTGAGTTTTGCTCTCTTAAGTTCAATATAAATAGGTTGAACTGTAAAAGAATTGGGCAAAAGGCCACAAGATGCAAAGTTTCCAGAATAATATGTAACCCAGCCTTTCTGTCTGCACCCAAGCAACATTAAGGAGCGCAAACTTTATTTGAAATACTTCCAAAAGCAAAGTGTAATTCAGCACAACAAAGCCAACAATGTCCTTCCAATGCAGAGAAAAGAAACAGTGACAGAGCAAATTTCTATTCCAGTAACATGGAGCAGTTTACCTTTGTAAAATATTCAGCATCTCCAATTTTCTCTCACCAACAATATGACACACGTGGGATACCACACTACAAGCTTATGTCAGACAGAAGATAATAATCTCTCTGAAGCTTTTCATATGATAAACCTGACTGTGTAAAATGGAATAATTTTTAAATGGCATCACTGAGGCTCAAATCAAGGTGTAGTGAGAGAAAACCCATTTTAGAATCAGCCAAGCACCTCAGATTGGGCTCAGCGTTTTTTTGCATTTAGGTGGAGTTTAAAGTATTTGATTTTCCCACCCCTGCTGCAAAGTGTGGCGGGGATGGACTCAAGGTCATTGCAGAGTTAACAGAGACATTCAGTGCTCCCAGATATCATGAGAGGAAAACTAGAGTTAGCAGGTGGCCTTTATTTTAAGTGGCATCTCATATTTCAGAACCCCACAATTCCATTGTGGACATCCCTGTGGTGTGGAGAACACAGTTAGGAAGCTACTATTGGGGGACTATGCACTTTTCTAGAAAAGCAGGAGTGGGGAAACCTTTCCTTCCCAGGGGCCAGTGTGAAAATTAGTACAGGGCCAGCTCCAAGGGCCATATAAAAGTTGGGGGCAAAAGTGCTTAAGGGGTGCACTCAGGAAGAGGAGGGTTCTGTGCCATGGATCTGTCCCCTGTCCTTGTATGCACACTGTTGTGTGAAGAGTGACTGTTTCCTGGGTCAAAGGGAAACAGGGGGATGAGATCACTTCCTGAAGGGGGGGTGGAATATTGGAGAAGGAGCAGCAGAGCTCTGTCCCTTAAGTCTGCCGGGGGTGCCTTCCTGGAGGTCCCCCGTGTGAAGCGGGGGGCCACGATGGAGAGGGCATTCTCGGTTGTGTGACCGTGGCTGTGGAACTCCCTTCCGGAGGAAGCTCGCCTGGCCCCATGCCTTTTAACATTTCGGCGAAACTGTAAGACCTGGCTGTTTGCCCAGTCCTTTGGGTGGGTGGGTGGGTAGGGATTTTAGTCCCCCACCTAATGGTTTTGTGGCCCTGTCAATATTTAAAGATGTATGATTGTTTTTAAATTGATTTTATTGTATTTTTATTGTGTTTTTAATTGATGGAAGCTGCCCCGAGCTGCCTGGCAGGAGGGACGGGGTAAAAATTGATTAAATAAATAAATAAATAAATAAATAAGTCTCCTATTAAAGTTGTTGTTCCTGTTAATAACTTCTCTTAGAGTGTCTGTGCCTCTTCCCTCCACCCTCCCGGCGAGGGTGTCATACCCCCTCTAACATCACAACTGTCATCTCTCCTTCCTTATCCCAAGCTTAGAATTTCAGTGCTTGGTGGGAGGAATTGAATCCAGGGGCCAGATCCGGAAACTAATTGTCCAAATAAAAACTAACCGCAGGTCCTGTATGGCCCCAGAGCCTAATTTTCGCCACCCCTGTTTTGAAGTAAAGAGATTGATGATGGAAGAAACTCAAACTGGTTATTTTATTTTTTTTACCGGATCGTGTAAAAACTCTATGCGGCCCATGCTTCTACCCCTACTCGAGTGCCACCATGAATTCTACCTGGATATTTCTGATCTTCAAATCTCCATGGAGAGAGATGTTTTGTGTTCATAGCCTTCCAGTATTGCTGTAACTACTTAGGTATTGATTAAGTGTTCCTTTTCATGTAGTTCACTACTATTGTAGTAGTCCTTTGCTTAATTCCTTTCAAGTCTGCTTGTGCTTGGTGTGAAACCTCTCTTTTTGCTTCTTTACACACTGCCTGCTCTTCTTTTCCAGGTTAGACCATAGATCATGTTTGACTTGAAGTGACCCCTTTTATTGATTCAAACAGCGTGGGTTTATCCTTATGTTCTTTCTTTCTTTATTTTTAAATCAAACTCTTTAATGTTCCTTTTTAAAAAAAAAATCATCTCTAGTTGGATTCAGTGATCTCAATGCAAGAAAGAAGGCCGATCTTCTGCCAGTTTTTAAAGGTACCTGAAAATCATGTGATTGAATCCCTTGCTCACAGGAAAACCTTAAAAGTTTGGCTTTTGTTACTCCTTTCTTTGAAGGAAATTTTTTTTTGTCTTTTCATGCTTGTGGAATCTAAATTTCTCTCTATAATGTTTTCACTTTTGAAATGGGTCATTGGCCCATTGCCATTTTGATAGAGATAGAGCCGGATCCTGGTGTAAGTAGGCATAGGTTCACAGTTGTCCTCATACCTTCTAAAACTTGCACCATTTGAGCATCTGGAACATAATTCCATTCCCCTTTCTTAAAGTGGCTGATTCGTTGAAGTAGAAGACTAAATATATTGTACCTACTCCAAACAACTTCAAGATTCCAGGATTCCAGGATAATCAAATTCTAAATTTGGAATGTAAAAGATTTGCGCATCACCGTACAGAATCTAATCTTAATTTTTTAAAAAAAAATTTGTAAAGCCAGCGCATAAGGATTATCAATCCCCTATGAACATAGGATTAATGCTGGACATCAAAAGAACACATTACAGTGATTTTCTTGACCAAAGGATTAGTACAATTGGAAGCCTTTATCCAGTTACATTTCCATGGGTAAGGCCTGAACCATCCATGAGTTTTGCCCAAGTATTCATGGAAGTAATTAGTAATTTATGTGGTGACAACCACAAAAATTTCCTAGGCTGGAACAAATTCTTAAGTTACACTCCCAGCACCATCTCCCATCCTCACCATTGTTATAAGACATTCATGTTCCATTAAAAAGTATTGGCCATATTGGGCTCCTAGAATTCCTTGACCAAGGGCAAAATTCATGGTTGTACCACTCCCCTTCTTTCTCTGGACAGTCCTGTATTTAATAGCTTTCTAAAATCTGTTTAAAAAGAAAATTTTTAACTCACTTTATAAATATGTATTGTCTGGAAAATCTTATATCTTCTTAGAGCCCATTCCATACACCATATATGAGCACATCACCCACTATCTTTGCTGGGTCTTGTCCCTCCGTTTGGAGTACAGGATTGGGCTTGGAAGGTCATCTCAGTGACTGTGAGAGGGTAGATGAACTCCACATAAGGTTTTCGGAAAGCAGCCTGTTAAGTCCTTGCCACTGCCCCCAAGGAGAGGTACAGTGTCCATTTACCCGGCCACCCTCACTGGGATTATAGAGGAGAACTGCTTCCTCAGGCTGTAGCTGAGTGCAATCAAGATACTACAATAGCCTAATTGGACAGCTGGCATTCCTTTAGGGGAACGTTGAGGAACATGGACCCCATGCTTCAGATTCTCTGCAGAACTCCCATTTATTTGAAAAGGAGTTTTCTGAATAGAGATGATGAAGTTATCTCCCTCTGGTTTTCAGCCTATACTTGAATGAGTCCCTAACTTCCATGAGGGAGGAAAAGAGGTGGATGTAGGGTGTATTCCCAAATTTGGACTGACATCCCTCCTTAATACTTTTTTTCTAAGTACTGTCTTATTCTTATTACAGGAAATTGTGGCTAATGAAAGACTGGGTGTTTCTAGTTACCTTTTCACACATAACAAACCAAACTGCACTGACAGAGACAAAAAAACCTTCACAACCAGTTTTACCTCTCAGTGACTAGCTAGCCTGAGTAACACCAGCTTACAATTCCCTTGGGCTCTGCCAAGATAAAATTATAATCCGAGATAGAAATTGTTCATCAGATTCCGCACTAAAATGGATCCTTATGTGTTCAAAGTTAAAGGGGCAGCATAAGCGGCAGCGCTGTCCACGCTACATACCTATTTGTAGGAAATTAAGGAGCCAATTTGCCCTTTACCTGATGCTTCTTTGAACTGATACGCAGACACTGACCCCCTTGAAGCAAGGTTAAGCTGGGTGCCTGAGCCTGGCCCTCTAAGAGGAGGTAGTACCAGCCTGCAGGGTGTAGCCACAGAGGTAGTACAGGATGGTGCTTTGAGGTGCCTCAGCTGAGTTAGTCTCCAGGGCCTAGCAATCAAGGGACTGAGAAGGGTCAGCTGGCCTGGCCGTGGCTTGGCCAGCCCTAAGCCTAGAGGAGACCACTGACTGGGAAGGAGAGACAAAGAGGAATCAGGGAGGGTTCTGCCTCGAATATGGCTGCAGGGAGGACTGCCTGGTCAGCCCAGTCTAGGGGAAGGTTCTACCTGAGGGCTATAGGTAGGGCTGATGTGGCAGCAGCTGTTACCGTGCTGCAATTCCATTCTGCCATTTCGGAATTGCCCGCGCCACACTGTGGCTTTTCTGTGGACATTCCGCTAATTCCGCCAGCATTCTGCAAATTGTGGAATTGTGGAAAAATTGCAGTAACTGTCGGAAAACCGCTGTTCCGCTATTTTGTGGCGCTGGCGGAATGGTGGAAGTAGCGAAAATGTCATGTTTCTGTTATTTTGCGAAGCCTGTGGAAGTAGCGGAATGAAATTAGTGGAACTGCGGAAGTAGCAGAATGAAACTAGCGGAATGAAAGCCTCTACCACGCCGTGCCACTAATTGTGGAAACAGTGTTTCTAGCGGAAATATTAGCTACTGCTGCGACAGTCCGCTACAGCCCTAGCTATAGGGGACTCTGTTCAACCAGCTGGCAAAGCAGGAGCTGATACTACTTCGGAGCGGTGCCCTTCTGGGCAGATAAATTGTTAACACCCTCCCACCTAAAATTTGCAACATATCAACTGCTTAGGGTAAGCTGGGCAACATACAGTTAATGAATGGCGTATAGAGGATAGACAAATACTTATTCCCATTCAAAGCATTTCCACTGAGTAAATTAACAATGTTGCCCATAACACACAGACCAACAGCTGGGGCACTACCATAACCATTCATGCTTGGCTTTATCTTTGCCAGGTAAGTGACAGTGACACACTTCATCAAAGAGGCTGGTATACAGGCAGCACTATGGACATTGGCAATGGTAGGTGCAATCTATGACAGGAAATTGATGGACATTTTTTCTGGCACTTGTCAACAGATGCCATTTTTAAATGGGCATGGATGGACGCTGCATGGAGTGAACATGCACTCTAGGGAGTGGGGGGATTTACATGGGTCAGGATGGGTGTGCACTGGGTGTCCGCTTATAGGGGAATTGCGATCAGCTGCAGGGCGGCAAAAACGCGCTCTCGCACGCAACAAGGGGGCGGTGTCAGGGTGGACCCGCTTCTGGGCTGCCCCAACAAGAACAGGGGTCGTCCGATGTCCGTGCTGGTGGCACATGCCGAAGGGGCACGGCCAAAGGGGCATGCCCTTTGGTGGGGCCCTTCGGCGGGGCCAAGGCTGCTACAGAAGTTTAATATCATTACTGTATGGTAGCAAGGGGAGTTGGCTAAACGGGATGAGTATTCTTACCTCTGGGGTGAGCAGGAGGGAGGAGGAGTTGGATTTGTGCTTGGATAGTAAGAGGGAGGGATGAGGAGGATGGAAAATGAGGTGGGAATTGATGTACTATTGATGTATTATGGGAGATGGTATATGATGAGGGAGATGGATATGCTGGATTATTTGTTGGGCCGGCTGTGGAAATTATATGATGTTTAATTATTGCGTTATGTATATGGTAGCTTTGTAATTCTGGTATATGGTTAGTTGTCCCTCCCCTTCCTGGTGAGAGCGGAAGGGGCGTGTGTGTTAAAGAACCCCTCCTTCCCTCCTGGTGGTATCAGGAGGGGATGGTGGTGGTGGAGAAATGATGGTGGGGTACCAAAAATTAGGGAGGGGAAAGGGGTATGTTATCTTGTGGGATTTCATGTTAGAGTTAATTATTGGACTGAATGTTAGAAATATTTTTGAATTATGAGGGGTTGTTTTTTGGTTTGAATTGAACTGTTATATTCATATGGATGTTATATTGTATTTATGTATTTTCATTTTTGTTCATCGCCTCGAGTCGCCTTGGCGAGAGAGCGCGGGATAGAAATAAAAAATGAAATGAAAAAATGAAATGCAATACCGGTGCACTGCCCACTCCTGCCCATGTACAGAGCATTCCAGATTTTTCCCTGATGCTCTGTGTGGGGGCATGAGTGGGTGATGCATGGGTCACGGGAGCACACACCCACCCACCCTGCCTTCAGATGAGCGCTCGGGTGGGTGGCGGATGGGTGGTGGTGGATGGGTGAGTCCCATTTAAAAATGGTCTGAGTGTCTGTGTGTCTCACAAACATTAACAAATTAAACCAATAAGATAAAAAAGGAATATTTCAGAGGAAAAAACATGGGCCCTGTATGGCCTGCACTTTTCTGGATTTGGCCTGCTGATCAACTAGCAGCATCTTGGGGGGATGCTGACTGCAGCCTGGCACAGCCCTTCTGTCCCAAAGTGCTTCAGTGCAGGTGGAGCCATCCTGTTTCCCACCAAACAGCTGATGGGCAGCGAGCAGGACAGCCCTTTCCTCCCAGTCACATATAGCAGCCCTCATGTCACACTGGTGACTACACATGATTTTTGGAGCAGCAGACCCAGATTTGGCATGCAACATGCAGATGTTTCTGTGCACAAATGTGTACACAAACCCAGGAATATGAATAACTAGCTAGTAGAACACGTAGAAACTCCTAAAGTCTCCCCAGAAGTCTGTGGCAGAACGTTGAAAAACCCATGGCTCTGAGTCTTTGCTACTGCATCATTATTCCTCTAACAATTAACGCAAGAAGACTACACCATGAGGATAAGAGGGAAATAAAAAATATTGGTCTCTGTTTATATTCTGCCTCTATTGCCACAATTTTTTTCTTTTGTGTTTTCATTTGCTAGGCAGCAAAGTTTCTTTCTAGTGCCAAAAGGAGTTCTCGCAAGAATGGAAGCCTCTTGCATGCTTTAAAAGCAGGAGTGCTCCTCCCATGGCCATTGGTCTCGGGCAACAGGCTTGTTAGGTGGGGTTGTGGTGTGGGGGACTGCTGCTCCACCCCCATAGGGAGGTGGAGAGCAGCACTACCTGGGCAGATATGGGTTGTCCATGGATGGTATCAGAACCTTCCTCTTCTTCCAGACAGAGACGGTGAAGTGGAGCAGAACCGGGACTGTGGCCCATCTGTTTACACCCATTATCTTTAAAACACTGCCATTTAAGGGGAAATTATCTCATCAGTATGCATGTGCAGTCTGTATCCATGCAAATTATATTAATAAGTAATGAGAGAATTCATCTCCGCATCCATGAGGAGAAGAATGGCTCTTGTAATCACTAGTTGCTTAGCTAATCATTTAAGAGAAAGGTCGCCAAATTACGGTATGGGCTCATGACATCTGTGGATGGGTTCAAGAGCCTGACTAATAGCTGATATAGTTTGCATGTCCTCGTGACTATGTGGAGTGACAGAATTATTATTATTATTTATTATTATTTATTATTATTAAACATTTATAAAGCGCCAGTAACAACCTGGCGCTGTACAGAACATACAATCAGCTGCGGTCCCTACCTGTGGCTTACAGTCTAAAAGACAAGGAGGGGGAGACAAGGAGAGGGGACAGCGGGAGAGACATGGGAGAAGACAAACAAACATTCAGGCGGATGCGAAGTCTCAGGTGCGTGTACTTGGCTTGGTTACAAGGTGGTCGGTAGCAGC
>QEPC01004437.1:98495-158830 GCA_003113815.1 Sphenodon punctatus | reverse complement strand
CTGGGGGCGGGCGGGCAGCTTTGGCCTGTGGCTTTGGCTGAGCCCTCCCAGGGGGTGGAGCCTCGCTCACCTGCAGAATTATATTTGTTTCAAAATGGGGTCATGAAGGCCAAAAATTTGGGAACCACTGATTTAAGATCTGAGTAAGTCATCAGGACCAGTTCTAAAAGAAACCTATCCCTGAACAATTGGAAAGCTCTCTAGATATAACTTTGCTGGATAATCAATAACCCTTTCATTCATTGGTTCCAAACTAAAGTGAATTTTTAAAAAAAATAGAAAACAAAACAAAAATCCATTATGATTTAAGGCAACTCACTGAAAGATGATAATGCCCCCTTTAGTACACCACCACCAATTTCCTCCACTCCCCTTGCCACAGTTAATGTTTGACTAAGCCTTACAGAGTTCCAGGGTGTCTTTCATCTTGAATTCATCATGTCTTAGCTTATATTCATCAGTTGAATTTATAAATTATGAAACCAACTTATGGCCACATTGGTATTTTATTAAAATAACTTCCAATTTTGATGTTACTCTCTGAATTACAATGCATGCTTTAGAAAAAAAAATTCTTTAATTTTGGGGGCTTGCTGAGCAGAGAACCCCACTACAATTGTCCCCGATTTTCCTCCTCGCTCATTGGTACTGAATATGTGCCATAAAAAACACCCGACAGCTTATCAAAGGAGTTTGGTGGCACTAGCTGGCAACCCCAGGCCACCACTGTCACAGTGCAGTATGAGCTGCTTAAAGTACAAAAGTATTAGTTTGAAAAGGAATCAGTAACATCACAGCATATTTAAAGTAGGGAGTCTGTACAAAAACGGCTCTTGACCTTGATAGCTTTTTCTTAACAGAGCTATTCATTTGAAAGAGAGGCAGACAGCAAGTTTATTTTAACACTACCAGAATACCAACAGAAAACAAGGTGTAGAGGGGTCTTTCTAAACCCCCACTTAAAAACATAATCAAGATTTTTTTCCCCGGTGTGGCTCATCACTCCAGATTCTTTTACATAAGATATATTAGGAAGAAGTGAAAAGCCACCTGGTCCAGTGTGATAACACTTAACATTTCTCTTAATCATCTCCTGCCTGCTCTTTTGATTCACCTCCCAGCTAGGGATGGGTGAACGCGGTTCGGACGTTCGGAGTTTGAACCGAACTCGGTTTGTTCGGACCAAACAGTTCAGTCGTGTTCGGAGGAGTTCGGATGAGCTCAGGGGCAGGAAAAACGTCTTTTCAGGGCTAAATATTCGGTTTCAGTTTGGTTTCGGTATCGGTATCGATAGCGCTATTTTTGAATGTTCGGCCAAGTTCGGCCAAACCGAACTCAGCTGAACCGAACCATCAGACCCAAACTTCAGTTTCAAACCGAACGACTGAACGTCCGAACATCCGAACCACGTTCTGTTCGCCCATCCCTACTCCCAGCCCTTCTGCCATAACGAAGCAAGGTATTTTAGTCTTCGGATATATTAATTACAATCATTTTTCTTCACTACTAATCTCATAGGTTTGTTCCTTTTTTTAAGTATACATACATTGGCTTGAGTTCTTTGTTCACTGGGGGCGGGCGGGGAGGGCTTAGTATGAGACCTGGAATGACAAATTGCTGTTTATGCTGTTTCTGACAGAAACAGATCATTCACATGACACAGAAATTTACTGGCTTTTCTGGCATTTCCACCATTGGTTGGCTTGGTAAGGACGTAGTAAGTCCCCAATAGGCATACCAAGTCCTTACCAGGTGAACAAGTGATGAAAACACAGGAAAAGCCAGTACGTTTTTTGTCGCATGAAACAATAAGAAGTCCGCTTCTCAAAACATGTGAGAGTTGCTGGTGCTGCTGTTTGTAATGGCACCCAAGTGACTTCCAGGTGTGGACGGAGGGGGGAGCCTCTAAACTCCCTGTGCGGGAGTTTGCAGAGCACGGACTCTTAAGTCCAGGTGAAAAAAGTGTGTGTAAAAACACCCTTAGCCTGATTTCCTCCTAGGCAATTACATCAGAAGGACAGTGCAAGCTCACATTTAGCTTCCAATTCTGGCCTACTAGGACAGGACCCAACTCACAACAGCTCTTGCATTCTGGAGCAGTAAGTCAGAGCCTCTCCTTTTCTATTTGTGAATGGTGTAAGTGGGCACTTGGCTAGCCCCTATCCCTGCTGCCTGCCCAGCAAGGAGATTTGGTGCATTAGTGTGTTAATTAGAGCTGAAACAGGTAGTGGGTTTATTATTCACTAGTATTTTTCATATTTTTAGGGAGTCCTTTGAGTACTGGAATTATAACTGTGACCCATATGCATATCTATTTGTGGACTGCCGGAGGGAGGTTGATACTGCCAGCTGTAAAGCTTTTGGAACAAAAACTGTGCCCACAGGCTCTATATGGCACAGAGATTTGAGGTTATTCCACACAATGGCAGAACTAGAGACCTTCCAGAATAGGCTAAGGTTCCTTAGATCCATTCTAGGTGTGCCCAAAAGCACTCCATAAAGGCCTGTATAAGCATCTTCTCTTATTGGTTATGTTTAACAGCTATGACTGACGATCATTTGCCTAGACTGTTGGTCTGAGCAACAAAAGCACGACTTTAGATCAGTATGGAAGAACAGTTTGGACAAAATACTGAGGACAGCTAGTTTTTCTATTGATTTATTGAACAGTTTTCCCAAGGATAAGGCTAAAGTTATGATTGAAACTCATTTAAGAGACATATATAGACAAAGTGACATATATAGACATATATAGACTTAAGAGACATTATAGACTTCACTCCCTCTAATTAAAGTAGGTCCTTGGTTCTGTAAGTACAAAACACAGCACCACCTTGAATGCTATTTAACTGCTATAAGTAATTTTACTATTTGTAGGGCACTGACCATACTAAGATTTCAGTTGATGCCCTTAGCAGTAGTGGAGAACAGATAAAACCAAATCCCATGAGAGGTGAGATTCTGCCCTTGTGGTTCACAACGAGTTGAGGATCTCCTCCACGACCTGTTTGATTTCCCACTTACAGTTGGTATACGTCATAGTTGGATATCCCCTCTCTCAGCAGGGAAATCCTATTGGGATACTACCCACTTAAAATGATCTTACCTGTTGATAAATCCCAGTGATCATGTTATGATGAAGGTGTTTAATTTAGCCCATGCCCTGGCATTATAGAGGTGCACTAATATCGCCAAGTGTAACTAAAGACTTATGATCTGTTGAAGTTTATGGTCCTGCTATAAATTATTTTAAGGATTGTGTTATTGATACCTTTATATTTGATAATGACACATTTGATAGTGTTATGCTATAGTTTTATTTGGTACGGTTCATCGATGTGCCGTCTTGTTTTTGTGTTCATTGTCTATATTTTGTGTTTGTATTTTGTTATGACCAATGGTTAAGACAATTAAATTTTTGATTGATATCTATTTGTTTTAGAAAAATCCATTTTGTTTCTTGGAGGGTTGGGGCTGATTATTTTGGTTGTTCAGCCATTTCAGTTATGTAATTTTTGGCAATTGTGCATGTGCAATAATACTAATATTGCTGAAATGATGTAACCTACCACAATAGTCAAATAAGAAAAAAACTCCAAACCCATCAAACTGAAATGGAATAGCTCAAACGGATACCTGAAGGAGCGCTGTTGAATACAATTTTCATCAGGACCCTCAAGATGTTTAGTGCCAGGCCAGCTTCATTTCAATGGGACTCATGTGACTACTAAGTAATAGCATGCCATTGTTAAACAGTTTGAGGATTGTTCTGTTTGTGTAATAATGGATCAAATCAGGAAGGTCAATATTTGGGATGAGCAGTTTCTTCATCAAATGTTTGTTTTGGCCCAGTTTTCTCCTAAATTTCATGCATCTAAAAGTAGTGCCAAAGATTCTAGATGTGATAGACTTATTCCCACATGTTTTGCCACTGGTGAAATTGACAAAGCAATTCTTCCCCCTGCAAGGCAACTGGTGCAGAATGACTTGGCAAAGCCCTACTAAGGTGGCAGGGTAAGATGTTCATCACGAGACATGTTTCCAGCTACTCTGTGGGTCTCCAAATGAATTCCCCAGATTTGTCCCAAGTAGTGAATCCCTCCATTGCTAGCTACCAGGTTTGTTTGAACATACATAACACTTACCACTGTATTAGGTGGCGGACCATTGTCAAGCATTACGTAAGGAGTAAACTACTGCCTGTGTTCTCATGAGCTTCTTTAACTGGTGTGAGTTATTCATAAATAACTAACACACTTGAGCCACTCTTTTCGTGAGTGGTACAACAAATCCCTCCTTTACCTACACTGTGAGTTAAAGGTGTGCAAAGAGAAATTGTACTAAGGGAAAAAGTGTCCAAAAAAGAAGAACCACCCCCTCTCCTGAAGCATTGCTGCAGCAAAGGGCATGCATGCATGCATTCAGGCACCCTACTAGCCCCACCCCCCATGAGCAGTGTGCACAGGATGTCTACTGAAGGGGGTGCTAGCCAGCGTGCAGTCAACAGCCATACATCAGTAGGGAGAGCTATAGTGTGGGCCCCATCTCTATATTTCCAAGTTCTACTCCTGGTGATTGTTAGTTCTCCCATATATTCTGTATGATTTTCATCTTTTGCACAATAAAGTGATAAAATGTTAATATTAAATTGCATATTCCAATGTGTTCAATATTTCAGCCACATCCTTGTGTAATATCCCTGGTCAGAAAAGTCTGCTGCGCTGTCTCTCAAATAGGATAATATTGTCCAAGCCTATCGTAGTCAAAAAGGGCTTGGATTACAGGACTTTCTGAATGGAAGTGACATTTGTAAACCAAATTCTGTGTGTGATCCTGTGTCCTAGCTGTTCTATCAAATACATTAAAAGGCATTTTGTTCGGACTTCACTCAAAACCTTTTCTGTGCCCTCCTGCCAGCTTCCAGTCAGTATTACCCTTTCAGGCCCTCAAGATTTTTCCAACCCAACTAGGTTTACCTGCTTTGACAGAAATTGAGACATTTTAACGTACTAAATTCAAAAAGAAATTCTTCTTTACAGACACTGGAATTCAATGGGAGTCTTTCCATTGATTCCAGTTGGCTTTTTGTTTTGTGCCTCCAGTGGGCCAGTGCAGTAAAAATATTCTAAACACGCTACTCAAGTGCTTTGAGCAATGAGGCAACAGTGATAGGATTCTGTGTTATATCACCTTGTTTAATTCTCCTGAAGAGAATAGTAGTATTTCAGTTATATATTTCAAAATTTTACGAATGTTTAAAAATGTTTTATAGTTGTATTTTTTTTGAGAGAGAGTGTTAGCCGCCCTGAGCTGTTTTAGGTGGGGCGGGGTAAAAATATGATTGATTAATTAATTAATTAAATAAATAAATAAAAGAGGTATTTTAACCTGGCTCACACACATGGAATTTGTGTGTATAAATTTTACTTCCATACCATATCGGTTAACAATTATTGCCCAATTAAAAGCTGACATTTCTTATAAGAATTTTTCACTGCTATACTTTCTCATGATATCCCACCAAAGACCTCATTTTAAAAGAAAAATACCCAATATTTTGGTATTGGTCCTGCCATGTTGTGCCTCCCTAAAATCAAATTTGTCAGAGCAATTTGATTATAACAAGCTTTTATGCACAGAAAATTGAAAAGATAGCTGGGATTGACTTAAAAATCTGCCTTCTTTAATTCATTAAAAAAAAAAGGCACAAGTAAAACCTCACAGCAAGAATGAACTGTATTTTGACACTTTCATAAATATTTCAGTTCGATATATTAATTAATATAGACAAGTCACAGAACTGTTCACTTCATTTGACATGGATGGAGTCTTCTATTCCCTGCAGACTTAAGGTCATGCTTACAGGGCAGAAAATTCACAGCAAGTTCCAGTGTTATGCGTGCTTATAAAGGGCGTATGTGGGGGCAAAAGAAATCTGGCAAGGATAGTCAGGCTATGACACCGTGTCTTCTGCTGCCACCCAATCCATAAGTATAATGTGCATGCATGGACAGAGCCAAACTGGAACAAATATTTGTGCAAATGAATAAATCTGTCAAATTTGTGCTATCCAAACTAAAACTGACAAAGTGAATGACAACCATTATTTCTTTGAGTTTAATCAGATACCGGTTTCTGTTATTTTTGGTTATTTCAGTATTTCAGTTACTTTATTTTGGCACTGTTAGTGTTATTGCACATGCACTGTGTAGCCAAACTAAAGTAAGTGAAATACTCAAATAACCAAATAGGTGAAAAATAATGAAATAAGCAAAGTAACAGAAATGGAATACCTGAATAAAGAGAAATGGAAATACTCATTTCAATTATGGATATTTTAGAAAACTGTCCAAAAGAGCAAATAGATACCCACAAATAGAAAAGCTACGCCTCATTTCAGCATCACTCCTCATACCTACCCCTGATACCAGTCTATGTGAAAGAACTGAGTGAAAAATGCATGTGTTAGGGTCAGAGTAAGTGCTCCAGTGGTTCTGCATGCTAAGTAAACCCCTCCATGGTTCTACACCCAGGCCTCCACCGGGAGGGAGTTCCGCAGCCTAGGTGTGGCCACTGAGAACACTCTCTCCATAGTGACCCCCCGGGCCACACAGGGGACTGCGAGAAGGGTGCTCCCAGTGGACCGAAGAGGCCACTCCAGAGCATGGAGAGTGAGGTGGTCCCACAGGTAAGTCGAGCCAAGGTCATATAGGGCTTTATAGGTCAAAAGCAATACCTTGAATCAGGCCCGGGAGACTAAAAGCAACCAGTGCAGAGACTGGAGCACTGGTGTAATGTGCTCACAGTGACCCGTCCCGTGAGCACGGACTGCCGCATTCTACACTAGCTGCAGTCTCAGAACTGTCACCATAGGTAGCCCCATGTAGAGTGCGTTGCAATAGTCCAATCTCGAGGTAATGAAAGCATGGATGATGGTGGCCACTGGCCAGGTCACTATCTGAAACATACGGCTGAATCCATTGCACCAGATGTAATTGGCGAAACACATTCATCACCACAGCCCCCACCAATCCAGATGGAGCTGTGGATCGAGGAGCACACCCAGACTACGGACCTGGGGTACCAATAGAGGGCAGCTCCCATCATTGATGGAAGCCACCACATCCAATGCCCTCCCCACCATCATCACCACCATCTTTTCAGGATTCAACTTCAGTTGGCTCACCCTCATCCAATCCCCAACAGCCACCAGACCTTGAGTAAGCACCAAGACTGCCCGGGGCTGGGTCGGATGAAAACGAGAGGTAGAACTGGGTGTCATAAGAATATTGATGACACCTCACCTCATACCATCTCACAACCTCATTGAGTGGCTGCGTATACACATTGAACAAGAGCGGGGACAGAATAAAACCTTGCAGGACACCACACATGAGGTCCCGTGGAGATGAAGAACAATCCCTGAGTACCACATGCTGAGTCCTCCTGGCTAGGAAAGAGCGGAACCAGTCAAGGATGATCCCACCCACTCCAGCTCGATCCCACAAGTAAGTCACCAACATTTCATGGACAACAGTATCAAAAGCAGCCAACAGCTCTAACAAAATTAGCAGGGTCAATCGACCCTGATCTAAATCACAGCAAAATTCGTTTACCAAGGCCACAAGTGCAGTCTCCATGTGATAGCCTGGATGAAAACCAGACTGAGATGGATCCAGATAACCAGTGTGGTCTAGGTGCCCCTATGGCTGCTGGGCCACAACCCGTTCAATAACCTTCCCTAAAAGGGAAGGTTAGAGACTGGCCAATAACTGGTGAGGGAATCAACGTCAAGTGATGTTTTTTTGAGCAGATGCCATGCCACTGCATCTTTGAGGCAGCCCGGCACTCTGCTCTCCCAAAGGGAGGCACTAATCACCCCCGCCAGCAGTGGCTCCACCATCTCCCGGCTGGCCTTAACTAGTCAGGACGGGCATGGGTCAAGTTCACAAAAGGTGGCCCTAACAGCTCTAAGGACATACCCCACCATGGCAGATGACACTGACTCAAATTGATCCAACGAAACTGGACAAGGCAGGGCTTTCACAACTTCTGGTTCACCCACTGCAATAAGTGCGGCGTCAAAACTGTGGTGAATCTGAGCAATTTTCTCTGCAAAATAATCACCAAACACATCACAGCAGACATTAGATAACTCAAATTTCAGGTTGAGGGAGGGAGGACCGACCAACCACCTCACCACCTGGAAAATCTCCTCTGGATGAGAGTTTTCAGAGGCTATACGGGCAGCAAAAAACTCCTTTTTTGCTGCCCTTACAGCTACAAACAACCAGGTATTACAGGAGTAGTAAAGAATAATCACTAATAATGAATAATTACCATTCCAAACAGAGGCCAGTAAATAACATACATCACAAAAGCAAATACTTCAAGGGAGTTCAAACTAAAAGTACATTAATGTATCAATACAAATATATGACAGGGAAAAAACCAAGAAACCATTCAGGGAAAAGGGAGCTGAAAACTGCAAACACTCAAAGTTCCCAAGTGGATAAACCACAGACTCAAACCCAAATGTCCAAAGGCAGGAGGGCAGCAAAGTATGAAAGTCCCAACGATCGTTTCGTTGCCACTGCAGCTTCTTCAGGGGTTCTGTATAATGTTATTCAAAAGAACAATCTTCAAGATGTCAACACAGGTTGTAACCTGATCCACAGAGTCAAAGAGTCAGCAAAAGCTGTAACCGGATCCAAAAAACAACAGAGGTGATTCCTCCCTGCTCAACATACAAGGAGATCAAAAACAGTCAAAAAGATACAAAATTCCATACAGGTGAGTTCCATTTACTTCACAAAATCATTGTATTGTATTGAGCCCCCATTGTATTGAGCCCCCAAACCATAGTTGAAGCACTCACCCAAGTTCTAGGAGTCATAAAGAGCTGTAGTTTCTAGTCTTTTAAGGAGCAGAAGAGTAGTTCCGCTGCTTTAAAATGTAAAAAGACCATTTTAATTTCTAACCCCAGCCACAAATACAAGCAGGCCCCCACTTCTAAATCCATTCCCAAATATATCAGCCCCATAATCAAACCTTAAGACATTTTCAAGTAGGATTACTACATCAGCCTAACTTCCTTCTGGGGCTGGCATTTTAACAAGCCTCTGCATAAACCATCTGACACAACAGCTACAGCATAGGCATGTAAACTGGCTCTATGTTGCCATCTGTCAGCTTCAGCACGCAAACAGTGCCGTCTCACCTCCCACTTCAGTAGCCTCAGGCCCTCCGTAAACTACATAGACTGGAAGAGCCGTCACCGAGGGAGCGGACGCCTCAGAGCTGTCCGGTCGATGGCCTCCAACAGCAAGGCATTCCATAAAGCCATGAGGTCATCAAGTGGGCGGTCATCAAGATCAGAGGGTAGCTCCCCAAGAGCTTTCCAGAACTGCTTGGGTTCAATTAGTCTCCAGGGGTGAACCATCCGAATTGGTTCTACCCCCCCGGAGGGGCAAACATGCCCCAGGAGACGTGCTCTCAGGAAGTAATGATCCGTCCATGACAAGGGTTCTACTAACACCTCCCCCATCAACAAATCTCCTGCCTCAAGGCTGGTGGAAAAAATCAGGTCCAGGCTATGCTCCCTCCCCCTTTCATGCATTGGGCCACTGACAATTTGGGACAGGCCCATGGTTGCCATGGAGGCCATGAACTCATGCTCTGCACCACCGAGACTGGCATCAGCATGTATGCTGAAGTCCCCTAAGACTAATGTCTTCAGTGAACACAACACCACATCCGACACCATCTCCATCAAAGTGAGTAGGGATGCAGCCATACAGGTAGGTGCACGGTATACTAGCAGCACCCCCAATCTGTCCCCTGCCAAATCAAACACAAGATGGAGGCCTTCTACCCCCAATATGTACTGCATCAGACAGACGAGAGCTGAGACAAGGTAGTGGAGACAAAGTAGTGCAGTGATGTCTTTTATTGGACCAACTATTAGACACCCATTATCCATGTGGAGGAGCATCCCATGGAAATGTGTATGTGTAGGGGGGGTTACATGCTCCTCATAGCCCATGCGTCCCCACTCACCCCCCACGCACGGAGGAATCCGTGACAATGCAGGTTGCTCCATGTGTGCAGATGTGTGGTGATGTGGGGGGGGAGGAGTCAGTAGGTGACCATGTGCACCCGCTCTCCCACCCACAGCAGTGCGCACACAGACCACCTCCTCTGCAGTGGCCCATTTATAAAGGGCAAAAGATATCACTGTACTACCTTTTTCTCTATTGCCTACCTTCGTGATGAATACAGCAACCTTACATTCTCTACACTACTATTGGAGACAAGGGCAAACAGAACATAGGGAGATATCATGAACTAAGAAGTTGCATGTCCATGTGCTTAGCTTAGTTACAGAGACAGATCCTGAATGAAAGGACAGTAGAAGGAGCATCAGTGAGCAGTCTGTGAGGGAGAGGAGGTAGGAAGGCCTGATGGAAAAGGTTAGGTTTTTAGGAGAGATTTAATAGGTTGGAACGAAGCAGAGTGTATGTTTTTAAGGATGAAGTAGTTCCAGACATGTGGAGCAGCATGGGAGAAGGAGGAAAGACAGTTTAGGAGATCAGGGAATTCTGGGGTAGATGAGAGCAGTGTCAGAGGAGTAACAAAGTTTCCAGGTCAAAACATAGCTAGAAATGAAGGCAGAAAGATGTGGAGGAGCAAGACCACAAAGAGTCTTGAAGGCGAATACAAGAAATTTGTTCAAAGTTTGATGCAAAGTGGGAGAGGGAGCCAGTGAAGGGAGAGAAGAGGTTGGACATGATCAAAGTGGAGGGTGAGTTGGCAGCATGGCCACGTGGGTCAAAGCATGGCCACCTATGGTACCATTATGTCTGAAAATACCCCAAGAGGTGCAAGGGAGAGGAAGAAATCAAGGATTAGTCCCAGGAGACAGGCTAGATGGAAACAGAAAGGGGGAAGATCAGAGAAGTTCAGTTAGACATATTCAGCTTGAATTGATGATGAGACATGCAAGCAGCGATGCCAGACATTTGATGATGTGAGCCTGATTGGAGGGGGCACGGGTGGGGGTGAAGAGGAAGAGATGAGTGTCATCAGCAGATGGGTGATAGTGGAAGATGTGAATTTCAATGAGTTTGTCTAGGAATGAAGTGTAAAGTGAGAAGAGAAGAGAAGAGAAGAGAAGAGAAGAGAAGAGAAGAGAAGAGGATTTTGGGTCAGGGCATGTCAGGGCAGGATTTTGCATCCTGACATGCGCGAGAGAAGCCGCGGCAGATCCCTATTTGCACCGACTCTTTTCCTGACCGCTGGCTTCTCTGCGCTGCCATGTCTCCCTCACCCCTCCCTCTGCCGCCACTGCTGCCGCAGGTGAGAATGCAACCAAAGACACTGAAATATAATTTCATGGCCTCAGACAGCAACAAAGACATGCAACAGATATCAAATATCAATTGAGATAATTGCTGGTGTGATTCCACTTTTGGTCCAAGTTTTAGAACTTTGGCTTTAGGGCAACGTTTCCAACATGATTAACAATTCCTGTCTAGACATTACCACAAAAAAGAGGTTTCCATCCACTTTTATTTCTACTGTAAGTGTTTACACTTCTAACTTGTACTGTTTAGAAAAGGATACTTCAAGCCATTTAGCCGTCATAATGATTTCTACTTCAGTAGGGCCATCTGGTAATAACAGCGTTAATTTTATTTATTTAATTAATTTGTTTATTTATGATTAATTATTTATTTGTACTCCAACAAAATATTATTAATAATGTGTTACTTCTACTAGGAATGGGCAAACAGATTGCGGTTCGGGTTCGACCGTTCGGTTTAGTCCAGTTCGGTTCGCCTGTTCGGTTCAGCTGTTAGGTTCGTTCGACGCATTCGGGTTCGGCCATTTGGTTCGGTCCTGTTTGGTTCAGTTCAGGCGTTCAGAAAAAGGCTCTCTGTGTGAGGAATGATGGCCCCAGACCCATGATGGTGGGTCCTGGGGCTAGAGTGGCAGCTTCTAGGTATTGGCCACAGCCCTCCCTGCCAGTAACATGGCCCCAGAACCCTGGTGGCGGGTCCTGGGACTGGAGAGGCTGTTTCTTGATGCTTTGGAAAATCAGCTCTCTGTGCGAGAAATGATGGCCCCAGATCCATGACAGTGGATCCTAGGGCTAGGATGGCAGCTTCTAGGTACTGGCCACAGCCCTTCCTTCCTGTAACTTGGCCTCAGAACCCTGGCAGTGGGTCCTGGGGCTGGAGTGGATGTTTCTTGATGCTTTGGAAAATTGGCTCTCTATGCAAGGAATGATAGCCCCGGAACCATGACACTGGGTCCTGGGGCTAAGGTGGCAGCTTCTAGGTATTGGCCACAGCCCTCCCTGCCTGTAACTTGGCCCCAGTACCCTAACAGCAGGTCCTGGGGCTGGAGTGGCTGTTTCTTGATGCTTTGGAAAATTGGCTCTCTGCACGAGGAATGATGACCCCGGACCCAGGACTGTGGGTCCTGGGGCTAGAGTGGCAGCTTATGGATATTGGCTACGGTCTTCCCTGCCTATCACTTGGCCCCAGAACCCTGGTGGTGGGTCCTGGGGTTGGAATGGCTGTTTCTTGATGTGGTGGAAAGACATCGCCTCCATGCAAGGAATGATGGCCCCAGATGCATGATGGTGGGTCCTGGGGCTAGAGTGGCAGCTTCTAGATACATATTGGACACAGCCCTCCATGCCTGTAACTTGGCCCAGGAACCCCGACGGCAGGTCCTAGGGCTGGAGTGGCTGTTTCTTGGTGTGTTGGAATGACATCGCCTCTGTGAGAGGAATGATGGCCCCAGACCCATGATGGTGGGTCCTGGGGCTAGAGTGGCAACTTCTAGATACATATTGGCCACAGCTCTCCCTGCCTCTGACTTGGCCCCAGAACCCTGATGGCAGCTCCTGGGGCTGGAGTGGTTGTTTCTTTATATATATATATATGTATCTCTACACTAAATCCAACTGTTATTAACTATTCTAAAACCTATTGAACTAAATAGAATATCCTAATAACTAACTACAAAGGCCTTGCCCTACAAACACACTGTATCTCTATCTATCTCTATAACTAAACTAAGTACTATGTATATCTATCTAGCAACTGTCTATCTAATAACTATCTATCTATATATACAATATTAAACAGGGTAAACACAAAGAACACAGGGAGGGGTACAACATTGAAATGAAAATCAGTCTAATAATATTCCTACTCTAAATAAATCCAAAACTTAAAACAGGGGAAGGGAATCAGGGATGGAATAAGAGGGAGAGGGAAAATGATTCAATTGAGGGGGAAGGAAGATTGAACACAGGGAACACAGGCGATAAGAATGGACCCCAAAATTCCCCTACAATGGGTACCACCACCCTACTCTTGCTATGTAAACTGAGGCCAAGGGACCTGAGAAGAAGGGCATGCAAAAAGCCCCCAGGAACCAACTGAGGCCGGAGAACATGGGGATAGAGGCTTGACAGGGAAGCCTCCCCATACGATTTGCACAAGCAGAAAGTGGGGGTGCAGATGAAAACGGATAGAAAGTAAGGATTGGGCCCAGCTACCCTAGCCATAGCAACAAGGAGACACTCATGGAAAGATACTAGCCAAAGGTGGAAAAACGGACTGGAAGGGAGGGCCCTCTGAGTAAAGAATGGGGTCATTAAGAAGGAGGGCCCACCCTGTTGTAACAAGGAACTGGTGGCCAGGACTCAGTACAGAAACCCCCCCAATCCCTGCATTCCCCAAGAGAAACCAGACACACACCCATTGTACTCTAAAGACCGTCATTAGCCTTACCTCCCCTCCCTGCGTCTTCTGTTTATAGTTTCTCCCTGTGACAAAGATATCTTGGGCATCTAGTATAGCCCTCTTTGTCATGGAAGTACCCTCCCCTCGTCAGCCTATTGTACACCCCAAGCAATCCTGTGTAGCCTACCAGAAACCCTTTCTCAGTACCCAATAACTGCCCCACAGTTTCCCTTCCATCTCTGAGAAGTTTTTGGACCCAGATACTGGCAGGTTGCTCTGTGCGTGTCTGTGTTAGGATTTTCTTCCAGACTTTGGTTTGCCCTTTTTGCTTTTTCCTCCATCCTCTGAACTCTGCTGGATCCGTGGGCTGCCTGTCCCATCTCAACAGGCCAGAAAAGGTAACTGCAGGTCCAGACTTTCCCAGCAAACTGGGGAAGCACTCTTTATCTTCCTCCCTGTCTCCTCCTCTCTCTCTATCGCGTTCTCTTGCCCCTCCCACTGATCCAGAACGGAATACCCCCCCTCTCTCTTCTCCTACCATCCCCACAAGCTGCTTGCATGTTAAACCCTACCAGCCAGACCGGGGCTGTGTTTCTCTGTGTTATAAACCAATAAACCTGTTGTTTTTGAATACCTGTCTCCTTCTCTCTCTTTCTATTTGGGGAGGATACATAAACTGCTGTAGCGCATACTGTCCTCACCTTGATCCCTTGAACATGAGGGGACCCCCTAACTTGGCTAATTCCCCTAAATTTAAAGATAGAGCAGATATTGGGGAACCAACCCCCAATAATTTCACGTGGCAGGGGGTCTCGTGTTAACACAGGGAGGGGTAAAAACAAAAAACAACACCTAAATCTATCTAATATAATCTAAATAAATGATAATATGGAGGTAAATGGGTTGGATGGGTGAAATAGGAGGAAGATGGCAATGGATTAGGAATAGGAAGGAACAAAAACTACTGGAAGAGAGGGAGCCTTCTGAAACGCCTGCTGTTCAGGAACTAGCTCAGAAGGTGTTGGGAAGGGGGGAGGCAATCAGTTTTGTTTCTTGCTGCGTCCACCTCACTGCAAGCCCCATTGGCTCCGTGCAGCCTAGCCTGTGACAAATTGCAGACTGCAAAGCCAGTGGTTTAAGGCAAAAAGGGATGGTGATTGGGCAGGCTGGCTGCTACTCCAAGCCTCTCCACCCCTAGTGCCTGGAAGTCTGCTCTTCAGCTGACTCCCCCTCTTGGTCATATTTTGCCTTCCAGTGACACATTTTTGCCACCAGAACGCGATCCAAATGCGATCTGAACTGACCGAACTGTTCGGTCATTTCGACGGTCGGAATTGAGTTCGGTTCGGTCAATTCAGGTTCGGATTCGGGTTCGGGTTTGGTCATCCGAACAGGCCAAGTTTGGGCCGAACTCCGAACTTCCGAACCGCGTTCGCCCATCCCTAACTTCTACTAAAAGAAGTACGTCCACTCATATTCCTCATAATTAGAAACTATTTCCGCTTGTATAATGATTTATACAATAACATATAAATCATTCAACAGGTAATAGATTTTTAGTTGACAATCAAAGAACTTCATTCTGACAGACTCTGAACACATCTCGTTAATGCTGCAATTATTCAAAAACGCTAACACCTAACCTTTGGGGGCTGTTTCAATCTCTCCTAATAAGAACTGTTTTCACAGATATGAAATATGACTTTTGTTCACTGACCATGACGAACAGAACATTCTTTTTCACAGGCCTGTAGTCAGCAAAGTTTTAAACACATGATTAACCAGAACACTTTGAAGTCCATTGACGTCAATGGACTAAAACACATGCATAAGTGTTTCAGTGAATAGGAGTGAAATTACTTGTGGTTGTGTACTTTAAAATATATTTAAGAGCTTTGCCAAATGATTGTTTAATGGCTTTACTTTCTAATTATGTTTGTTAAATTGAGAGATGTTGCAGTCTGTTTTATAACCAGAAAAATACATTATTTTTAAAGAAGTCTTATGATTTCAATAAGGTGAAACCTGAGTGCCAGAATCAGTCCCATTCAAAACCACAGAACTGCTCAATTGACCCATCTAAGTAATGGTTGCAAAATCCAGTTCTGACTCATAGGCCGTTTTTACATGGATGGGGTGGGTGTGCTGGTGTGGTGGGTGGAGATAGGTGTGTGTCCTTTTACATGGACACACACCCATCTCCACCCATGAATCCTCCTCCCTTGTTCTGGAGGACTCAGTGGGTGGAGATGGGTGGGTGATAGATATGTGCCGGGAGCATGCATGCACACCCACTACCCATGGTGTTCACACGGGCAGACACCCAGCGCACACCCATCCCCCCTACCGCCGACCAGTTTATACGGATGCCTCACCGCACACCCGCCCAAACACCCAGCTGTGGGTGGGGCCACCTGTGTAAAAACGGCCATATAATGGTGACCGTTCCAGGTATAGGATATTAAAGGTGTGTTTAGAAGCACCATAAGTACAGTTAGGAAATACCTCTTAGCCAAGGGATTCTTAATGATTCTAAGGCAATGCTGAAATTGCACTGTTAATAGAGTTTAAGAAGAGAAGAGCTGTGTTTCAGGAAGAGATATGTTTAATTACTGTTATCTTCATTAATTATTTCTATAGAGATTTCATTGTTCACAGTACTTTACAGTTCTCATCTAGCTCACCCTGTGAGGTAGATTATTATACTTCCCATTTTACAGATAGAGAACTGAGGCTGAGAGATAGCGGCTTGCCTATCTATATATAATGTACAGGGGGGAGAAGGGCAGGGAAAGGGAGAAGGTAAAATGTAGGGTATGAGGAAGGAAAGGTATTGGTGGTAATACAATGAGGGCTAGGGAGGATTTTTTGTGTGCAAGCACCACAGTTCTGTAAATGCAGCCCGACAAGCAGAGCTCTCACAGAATGGAGAGAAAAAGCCTGGCCCTCCCATTATAAAGGGTTGCAGTGCCCTCCCACAAGGCCCCCCTGATTGGTTGTGCGAGGCAGCAGGCATTGAGCAATCACAGAGTGTCATGAGACTGCTGGGGCCTGCTTGCGCTGCTCATTGGTCAGTGATACTTCCGTCAGATACTGCTGAGCTGCTCGCCCCTCCCAACACAGGCACAGTTCAAGAGTTCAACCCTGTTTAGGGCTCCAAGATTTCTGTTCCCTCCTCCCCTCTCCACATTTTCCATGCAAAACCCAACTGCCACAGCCCTAATAATGACAGCAATAACAACATGATCATTCTCATTTTCATTGTCGTTGTCATTTTCGATTTCATTATTCTCGATTGTTGTTTTCATTATCGTTATTCTTGTTTGTCATTTTTGTTATTGCAATGAAAATGAAAAGGACAAATTTCATTATCATTATTGTAATAATGAAAATGACATGCACACCCCTACTGTGATCTGCACCTCAACCCACGCCATGCCATGATGGGAGGTCCAACAGCAGCCCACCAAGCTGGTTTCCCTGAGGGGGGGGAGGCTGTCTCCCCTAGGGCTACCATACTTCCCCTTTTAAAGAGGACACGTATGAAAAATACATATTGCAGGACTGTATTGGTTCCAGTGCAGCCCTGTACCATGTCTTTTTCATAATCATCCTCTTTTAAAGAGGAGGTATGGCCACCCTAGTCTTCCCTGATTCCCACGCTCTCCCCATTGTTAGGGGCCATGCGGGGATCAGGCCCTTCAGAGCTCATATGGCTGCACCCTTGGTGACTTCATCGCTAAGATGGAGTTTCAACCCTGGTCTCCCAGGTTCAAATCCAAGACCTGAACCTGAAAGATACTAGGCCACAAAGTCCTCCCTGCATGTACTAGGCCACACAATGAATGCTGTAATATACCCTATTTACTACTTAACGTGCCACAATATATTACTTTCTTGAAGTTCACAATCTTCTTGAAGAGCCTCAATCAGTATAATTCTCAAGTCTTTGGGACCATTTTTGATGGATTGAACAAGTTGTTATTCAGGAGGACTGGTTCAAAAAAAAACAAGAAAAAACAAATCAAACCCCATTGCTATGCTTAATGCCATTTTGGCAGGTATTTGTAAGCAATATTTGGTGTCCTTTTCTAAGGGTGTTAACATGTGGGCTGAGAGCCCACTGGACTCCACAGCTGCTCCAGCACATGCCCCCAGCTGCTTTTCATGGGCCCTGCGCAGACCCTAGCAAATGAGATGGTCGTTCTATCTCCCCCTGTGCACTACCCTCCCTCTTCTACCACAGAGTTGTGGTCGCTCCTACAACCACTCTAGGCTGTGACTGAAACTCTATGGTGGTGAACGAGGCTTGCCCCGGTGCCCCCCCCCCCCCAATCAGATGGGAGGTAACTCTAGGGCAGTGCATTGCCTTGGTTTGGGCAAGGTTACTCCACCTGGCATGTTCTGCCTTTCTGGGGATGATGGTGTGCGGAACTGCACCTGCCCAAACCAGGGAAAAGATCTGGTGACCACCCTTCACATAGGCGGGTAAATCCAGGACAAAAGGCGCCAATGGGGGCATGCAAAGTATTGTACTGAAAATGGAACATAGATAACCCATTTGTATTCTAACTACTTCTTTAAAAAACAAAACAAAAACAAGCAAACAAACAAACAAACAAAAAGAAACAACCTACAAACCCCATCATTTTATCATAACAGAAAACACACTATACAGCTTTTTAAATAAATATTTCAGTAATTGGCATCATCAGCTACACTTTATAGAAAGATTTTCTTCATTCTCCATTCATTTCACATCCAGCTTCTATTTGAAGAGTTTCTATCTCCAAAGCTAATTCATTTGTTATATTGAATACTCTTCTTCATATGCTCATGATGTGGAGAGACCACCACAGGTGAGAATGGGCAGCTGTAATTTCTTTTATAGTAGATGGAGTACATGGCAGTTCAAGGCTCCTGTTCAGTGGCTGTTTATCTTTAGCTTTTTAGCTCTGATTCAGAGCACCAGCTTGGCAAAAGCACCCCCTGCTGGAAGAAGCCTGTAAGTTTGCCCCAAGTTAAGCAAAATAGCACAGTTGAAACTGGAGTTTATAAATACATTAGCCTACCAGAATGCTTTAAGGACAGCTTTGACTGCCAGGTTACACACTACACTGTGTGTGTGTGTGTGTGTGTGCGTGCGTGTGTGTGTGTGTGTGTGTATACACACGTGCGTACGTATGTGCATGTTTATGCATATATTCTTGCTCTATACATGTAATATAGACGTTTTTTAAAATGTGTCCTTGGCTATAGAATATCTTGGTTCTATTCTCTGTTTAAAAAAGATGCCTTGGTACTGTCTATAAACCAAATACATTATGAATCGGACTATAGTTTAATACCATACAAAAATTTAAAATGGTTCCTCTGACCTTAGGACACACAAATCATTAAAAAGAACATGATGGTCATAATATTTACCGGGACCATTACTAGTATGCTTTCTATATGAAAATTATGTTGCAATGTCTTTTTATGTATGATATTTGTCAAATCTATTAATATATATTTGATAATTAATGAGAGCATGTTGCAATTAACTCCTTTCACTAATATTTCAACTATTACTTTATCTCATTTAGAAATGTTTTGTTTCTTTGTGTTCAAATGTAAATTACTATCCAGATTTTAAATAATTTTAAGTCAATATTTTCTATATTGAAAGCACACATTCAGGACTTTGAGAAAGGCAACCTAGTTCATACGGTAATGATAAATTGAGCACTTTTAAGATCAAGGACATTTTTTAAATTATGTATTTTGTAACAGTAACATTTTACAATGCTATAAAGCAGCATTTTTTCCTGATATTTCCAAGGACTCCAACCCCCCTTGAAATATACAAAATTTCATAAAATGTGAAATCTGAAAAAATATTCCCAAGACAAAAATATTCCCAAATGCCTCAAGGTTTAAGCGGTATGTAAATCTGTTAAATAATAATGCTTAGTAATAATACTGTCTGCTTTACATAAGTTTTGCTAGATCTATTACAGTTGACTTCCTGTAATAATGATCATCAGAATAGCTAGCACTGCTCAAATGGGACAGACATGAGGCACAATCTTTGCCAGTACTGCTACTGTGACCATGATAATCTCTCCTTTCATTAGGAAAGCTATGTGTTTAGGATATTTCACATTTCCTGAAGCATCTCTATAAAGAGGCTTCTACTTCTCAGATTGTGTATGAATGAACTAATGCCACAGTAAAAGATCTTTTAACATCTTCTCCATGTGTTTTTGCTTGAGAATGTTCTTTTTTTCCCTCTGATGATTCAGATGCTGAGAATGTGTTGGCTAGCAGCAACTTTCTTCCATTGCAAACAATTATCTACAAGATTCTTGGGGAAAGGGTGGTTATAATAGATCATCTATTATACAGAAGGCTTTAAAACAATCCTGTCCTTAAGTGAGACAGAAAACAGGGAAATTAATTTGAAGAAAAATATCTGAAGTCTGAAACAGGGATATAATGAAATAAAATTGTGTATGAGGGGACTAAAGTGTTTCTCAGTAAACCTTGTGACTTCTTTATATATATAACAAATCCATTCTGCCTATGGAGCTCTCATACAGGAAGGACATAACTGTAGCAGCATACATGAAATGTGCCTTTTATGGTCCATCATCTCTAAAAAAAATATTTTAAAAATATTACATTTAAATAGCAATAAAATTGGATTGGCTCACTGACCTAGCAGGGAGTAATATCACATGTTAGCAAGCTGGGAGCCTGGATTTGAATCTAGTCAGCCTCTTGCTCTCCAAGCTGGCAAGAGTTCAGCAGCACAGTGAAGGTAAGAGATTCAGCTGGCTAGTTTTCAACAGCTGTACTTGCTTGCTGATCATTACGGGGGCATTGGCTCATTTCAATCCACCAGGATAAAGGAGAAGAATAACAACAAAGAGGAAAAAACAAGGTTATGAAGATTCATACAATTTTGGGATCCTACCTTAATAGTGGTTTGCAATTAGTTTTCATTATTATAAAGAAAATGAACATTTTTATTTTCTTTTTTGTTATCTTAATAACAAAAAACAACAATAATAATAATGAAAACAAAAACTAATTTTCATTTTTTAACTAATGGGTGTTTTTAGACACACATTTCTCCTGGATGTTTGCTGTAACATCCAGAACTTTCTGTGTGTCTAAATCACTCACCCAGATCTTAAGCATCCGGATCTTTGAACTTCTGCGTGAGACTTCTCCCAGAACCTTTGTGTGTAAAAAGTTCTCCTTGTAAACTGCTTTGCTCCAGGCAGCTGTGCTCACTTGGTTTCCATGGCAGCCTGTCACGTTTACAGCTGTGGCTACTTTAGGCTGCCTCAGGACAGTGCTTGTGTGAAGAATGCATCCAGGAACTGCTTCAGGGCAGTGTGTGTGTGAAAAATGAATCTGGATCTTACTTGTGGACTTGTAAACCCAGAAGATTTAAACATACGGAACTTTAACATGTGACTAAAAATGCCCATTGGGAAAACACTGAAAAACTCATTTCTGGCTATACCATTTTTGTTTCTTATTCAATTCTGATTAAACTTAGAGATATTATACACCCAAAGGTGGGCACTATGTGTACCAAATATCAGAAAGAATGGATAAAGGGAACCAATTTTATAAGCAATTGAATGTTGTGGTTTTAAGAAAATCTGCATACACATTCCTGGCTGAACCTTCTTTATCTTCCATTCAATTTGCATGAAACCTGGGAATGCTATGTTTTCCCCAAGATTACCAATAATGCCTAACTTCAGAAAGATTGGATAAAGGTCCTGATGTTATAAGCCATTAAGTTGAAACTTCATTTCTGACTGTAACATTTTTAAAAATTTATGTATTTATTTATTTATTTTATTACATTTATTTGCTGCCCCCTCATGCCCATGGCATCTTGGGGGCAGCTTACAGCATGAATAAAAACAAGTTAAAACAACACAATTTTAAAACATCTAAAAAACACCTAAAAACTCACCACCCCTCCCCCACAATTAACCCCCTCCCCCCCCTCCGAAGGCCTGGGAGTACAGCCAAGTCTTATAGGCTTGGCAGAAAGCCAACAGACTTGGGACCAGATGGGCTTCCTCCGGGAGGGAGTTCCATAATCGTGGCCTGGCCACCGATAACGCTCTGTCCATTGTGGACCCCTGCCTTACGCGGGGAACTTCCAAGAAGGTGCCCCTGGCGGACCAAAGGGGCCGCCCTGGGGTGAGAAGGGTTAGGTGGTCCCTGAGGTATCGAGGGCCATGACCGTGTAGGGCTTTATAGGCCAAACCCAATACCTTGAATCTGGCTTCGTATGTTATAGGCAGCCAGTGCAGCGCGCGGAGCTCAGGAGTAATATGCTCTCACTAACTTGTCCCCGTCAGGAGACGAGCCGCTGCATTCTGCACTAGCTGCAACCTCCGAGCCAGCATCAAGGGAAGCCCCACGTAGAACGCGTTACAGTAGTCCAGCCTAGAAGTGATGAAGGCATGGATGAGGGTGGCCAGGTCGGGTCTGGAAATGTATGGACGCAGCCTCTGCACTAGATACAGCTGGAAGAAGGCAGCCTTCGCCACCATCTCCACTTGCCGATCCAGGTGGATACCCGAGTCCAATTACACCCCCAGATTCCGAACCTGTTGGGCTATGGGAGGCGGACCCCCTCTAAAAGGGGAGGCAGCACCTTCCCCACACTACCCACCACCATCACCTCCATCTTACCAGGATTGAGCTTCAGTCTGCTCTGTCATAACCAATTTTTATATTCCATTCTGTTTACATTTAGCAGAAATGTATCCCACATGTATCCCACATTTTTCCAGTCATCTCTGCCAAACTACAGGACAATTTGATAAAGAGCTCCAACTTTATAAGCAATTGAAGCTGTCCCCTTGAAGACTATTATTCAGCTAAATAGCAGCACATGCAGTGCCAGTCAAAGGCAAGCACCTGGCATGGAAGGAGGAGGGAGGCTGTAGGAGGGAGAATGGGGAGCAACCCAACAGACTGACAGACACATTCACTGGCCAGTTAGTGCATGCTTCCAGCTTTGCAGGACCAATCAGTGGTGGCTTCGAGGCGGGCATAGGGGGCAGCCCTGAGGCAGGCATAAAAGGGACATAACTGGGATTTGGGGATAGCATTCCAGCACTCAGGAGACATGGTTTACACATCCAGGCTGACCAATTATCATCACAGTCTCATCCTGCAGCACTGTGACAGGGGACATAAGAGAATCTCTATTGGCTCTTTCCTAAACAGATGCTTCCAACTTCCCAGTAACAAGTGAGGGAGGGAAGTTGGGTTGGCCACAGCACAAAACAAGGATATTTGGTTGACATTTCTGCTGGCCAATTGGCATCACAAACAGATCTTATACAACAGTGACATGTAAGAGAATCCCTGGCATAGGCTCATTCTCTGCCTATGCTGTGCAGGCTTATAAAAGTGTTACACTTTATCACATCTTTCCAATAATTAGAAGAGATTATTCTGAAGGTGTGAAATACATCTGTGCCAAATTTCATGTACACTGGTTAAACTAAAAAGATGTTAGTCAGACATACATATATAAATTAATTGCTTATTCCACCAGGGTCATTTATCCAATTATTCTGAAAGTTGACACAGAGAGTAAACCTAAGGAGGGGTATACCCATGCCAAGTTTCATCCACATTAGATGGGAGGCAAAGAAGTTACAGCCAGCAGAGTTTTGCAAAATAATAGAATTCAACTGCTTATAAAATCGGATTCCTTTATCCAATATTTCTGAAATTTGGTACACATAGTGCCTTCCATGGGAGGTACAATTCCCCCAAGATTCATCCAAATATAATTACAAATAAAGTTATGGCCAAAAATATGTTTTCCACTGAAACCAATGGAAATTGAAAACAAAAATAAAAATGAAATTTTGATATTTATGAAAATGAAAGATTTAAATAATGAAAATGAAAAACAAAAATTAATAATCTGATAGCCCTCCTCCCATTCCACAAGGAGGAGGATGGGGCCAGAATTCCCTCCCTGCTTGTAGTGTCAGCTGCAGGGAGATTGAAAAGATGCCAGAGACCCAGTGCTGCTGAACCCAGCAGCAGCAGCAGCAGCAAACAGCATGTAGGGGTATGGCTCCCCTGCGGTTTGTTGTACCCCCCTCCCTTCCCTTGACTGCCTTGAGACTGTGGGGATTGTTTGCCTGGCCCCTGTGAACTATATGATAGCCCTCCTCCCATTCCACAAGGAGGAAGGTGGGGCAAGAAGTCCCTCCCTGCTTGAAGTGTCAGTTGCAGGGAGATTGAAAAGCTGCCAGAGACATGGCTCCACTGAAGGCCACATGCCTAAAGGCCATAAACCAAAGGCCCTTATGGAGTCCCTTAAGGAGACCTGGGGAGCCTGAGCCGGTTCTGCTGTTGGTTTAAGTGTCATTTAATTGCATTTGGGGTGTGTGTTGGTTTTTATAAGTGGGAGTGGGAAGGGTACCTTCTTTTAATTCTATATTTCCCCTGATTGTTAGGGTTCTGTGTAGAGGAGAACTCTATTTTAAATATATCAGGGGCAGGAGGTGCTACTATTTGTGCTGTAAAGGTGTTTGGGTGGGATGGGGAATGTTTATTGTGAAGGGGAGGGGCAAAGGAAATGGGGTGGGGGGAATAGGGCCACTCCCCTTGGTGAGAGGAAGGTGGGTGACCCTAGGGGTTGGGTGGAGCTTCCCCATGAGGGGGGGCATAGGTTTGATTGGGGGGAGGTGGGACTCCCGGTGAGAGAGGGAGAACCAGGATGGGGTGGGAGGGGAGATAAGGTAGGGGGGAGTGTGGGGAGGGAAGGGATGTAGGGGGATGGGAGGAAACAGTTTTTGCTGTCCGGTGAGATGGAGGGCACTGCTTGAGAGATAGGGTGGGGGAACTCCCAGTGTGAGAAGGAGTCCTAGGAAGGGTGGGGAGATGGGGGAGGTTGGGGATGGGGTCTCCCTCGCAGTCTAGGTGGGTTGGCCAGGGAGGAGGGGCTGGAGGGGCAACCGGGGGGGTGGGCACGGCTATTGGGGTCACGATGGGACAAGGGAGATATGGTCCCAGGGGGTGGGAAGTGAGGGTGGTAAGGCAGTGCCAGAGGTGGTGCTGTGGTCCTCCAGGACAATAGTCTTGGGTGACCTCAACATTCATGCTGACGCTGTGCTCGGGGGAGCCGAGCATGAGTTCATGGCCGCCATGGCAACCATGGTTCTGTCCCAGAGGGTGTCCCCCAATATGTGTTGGGCTGGTGACCCTCTGGGACAGAACCATGGTTGCCATGACAGCCATGAACTCATGCTTGGCTCCCCCGAGCACAGCGTCGGCATGAATGTTGAGGTCACCCAAGACTATCGTCCTGGAGGACCGCAGCACCACCTCTGGCACTGCCTCTGCCAGAGCCTGTAGGGAGGCTGCTGTACTGGTGTGTGCACAGTAAACCAGAAGCACCCCCCAACTGTCCCCTGCCAAATCAAACACAAGATGGAGGCCTTCAATGCCTACCATGGTCCACAATGGATACCTCCTCACAGATCACCCCTCTTTAAAAATCATAGCTACACTGCCCCCCCAACCCTCCAACTGCGGCTGGTGCTGCACAGAATACCCGGCTGGAACAAGATCAGCAAAGATAGGCCCCAATTCATTGTCCATCCAGGTTTCCATGATACATGTGAGATTGGCGGCACAGTCGATTGCCTCCTGGACCGTCGTTGCATTATTCGTCACTGACCTCGCATCAACAGCACCAAAACCGGGTTGTGGGTCCCCTGACCATGCTCCACTTGCTCATCCGCTGGGGGAGGGACCAGCGGGACGTGCACTAAGCACCTGTCCTGCCTTACCACCCTCACTTCCCACCCCCTGGGACCATATCTCCCTTGTCCCATCGTGACCCCAATAGCCGTGCCCACCCCCCCGGTTGCCCCTCCAGCCCCTCCTCCCTGGCCAACCCACCTAGACTGCGAGGGACCTCATGTTCTGCACTGGCCTTGAGACGGGTGTTCCATTAATGGGGGAGATATCAACTGTGCCCTTGTCATGGATCGATCATTACCTTCTATAGACCTCCCTTCTAGTGCATGTCTGCCCCTGGAAGGGAGCGGGACCTATTAGGATGGTCCGTCTTCCAAGCCTGATGGACACAGTGCAGTTTCTAGGCAGTCTGGGGGAATTACTCTCTGACCTTGATGACTGTCTCATCGATGACCTCATCAAGTTATGGAATATCTTGCTGACAGAGACCATTGATCAAATGGCTCCCAGATGCCCGTTGCCCATGTGGCAGCCCTGCAGGCCTCCTTGGTTCTCTGAGGGGGTGTGGGTCCTGAAGCAAGAAGGGCGACGGTTGGAGTGATGGTGGCTTCAATCTCGTATTGAAGCCGACAGATTGAGACATAGAGCTAGTTTGTGAGCCTATGCCAAGGATATGCTGATAGCAAAGAGGGAGTTCTTTGCTGCCCTCATAGCATCCGCTAAATTCCATCCAGCGGAATTGTTCTGGATGGTGCTGGGGCTGGTCAGTCCAGCCTCCCTCAACCCAGGGGTTGAGTCATCTTCCGCCCGCTGTGACCTTTTTGCAGATTATTTCACGGATAAAAATTCTCGGATCCACCACGACCTCGATGCCGCATTTAGTGCAGTGGAGGAGGTAGATGGTGTAGAAGCCCCGACTTGTCCGTTTTTTTGGGATCACTTTCAGTCAGTGACACCCGCTGATGTGATGGAGGTGCTTGGGGCTGTTCGAGACACCTTTTGAGAATTAGATCCGTGCCCATCCTGGGTGATTAAGAGCTGCTGGGAGACATTGGGGCCGTTGCTGGCTGGGGTGGTCAACGCCTCCCTGCAGGAGGGAAGAGCTGAGCTGTCTCAAAGAGGTGGTGGTGTGGCCTCTGCTCAAGAAACCATCGCTTGACGCTGACTCCCCTGCCAGCTATCTGCCTGTCTCTAACCTTCCCTTTTTAGGGAAGGTTATTGAATGGGTAGTGGCTCAGCAGCTCCAGGAGCATCTTGACTGCATCAGTTATCTTTATCCTTCACAGTCTGGCTTTCATCTGGGTCATGGCACTGAGACAGTATTTGTGGCCTTGGTGGATGACCTTCGCCGAGAAAAGGACCGGGGTCAATTGACCCTATTGGTCCTATTAGATCTATCGGCAGCGTTTGATACCATTGACCATGAGATGTTGAGGATGTGCCTGTGAGACAGTGTGGGGGTCGGTGGGATCATTATTGAATGGTTCCACTCATTCTTGACTGGAAGAACTCAGTGGGTGGTACTTGGTGATTCTTTTTCAACTTACTGAGACCTCCAGTGTGGGGTCCCGCAGGGTTTGGTTCTGTCCCCTCTCCTGTTCAACATGTACATGCAGTCGCTCGGCGAGGTGATCAGAGAGTTTGGGGTGAGGTGTCATCAATATGCTGATGACACCCAACTCTGCCTCTCATTTTCAGCCAACCCACGCCTGGCTGTCTCGGTGATTACCCTGTGTCTGGCAGCTGTGGGGGACTGGATGAGGGTAACCGACTATGACTGAATCCTGACAAGATGGAGGTGATGTTAGTGGGTAGGTCGGTGGAGGTGACGGCTCCATCGATTGATAAAGTCTGCCCTCCGTTGATGTCCCAGGTGCGGAACCGGGGAGTGCTCCTCAATGCGCAGCTCCACCTGAATCTACAGGTGGAGACTGTGGCGAGGAGTGCCTTCCACCAGTTACATCTGGTGTGGCGGCTTCGGCCACTGGTTTCGGTTCTGGACTTGGCCACGATCATCTATGCTTTTATTACCTCTAGGTTAGACTACTGCAATGTGCTCTACGTGGGGCTAGCTATGGTGATGGCTCGGAAGCTGCACCTGGTGCAGAATGCGGCGGCCCGGCTCCTGGTGGGGTTGGGCCGCCAGGAGCACATTACACCAGTGCTCCGATCTCTGCACTGGCTGCCAATAGTCTTCCGGGCCCGATTCAAAGTGTTGGTTTTAACCTATAAAGCCTTACACGGTCTGGGCCCTGCTTATTTGCAAGACCGCCTCACCCCCCCAGGCTTTAGATTGGCCCCTGTGGTCATCTTGGGGTGCCTTGTTGGAGGTCCCCAGGTTCTCTGGAGGGGCACGCAGAATAGGGCGTTCTCGGTGGCCTCGCCACGCCTTTGGAATTCCCTCCCGGTGGGGGCATGTTTGGCCCCAGATCTCCTGGCCTTCCACAGGAACTGCAAAACCTGACTGTTCCATCAGGCATTTGGCAAAGGAAAAGGGGGGGGGGTTAGGGAGGGTGGTATGGGGGTGTTATATGGTTGTCTTATTTTATTGTTGAATTTTTTTTTAATTGAATTGAAATGTTTTTAGTATATTATATATATTGTTGTTAGCCGCTTTGTGCCGCCTGTGGCGGGAGAAAGCGGGATATAAATTCTGTCAGGCATTTGGCAAGGGAGAGGGGTAGGGCTGGAGGTGGAGGGAGGGTTTATTTGTTTGTGTTTTTATGCGTTAGTTGTTTGAAAGTGTTTTATATTATATTTGTATTGTACTGTTAGTCACTCTGGGCCGCCTGTGGTGGGATTGAGCGGGATATAAATGCCGTAAATAAATAAATAAATAAATAAATAAACTAGTGCTTCTTTCCCACTAAAATCAATGGCAAAATTCCTATTGACTCCTGTGGCCCAGGACTCTGCCCTTACTGTTCAATGCAAAAACCCTCTAAGATCAATTTCTTTTCCCGCATAAGGGAAGGTAACCATGATTATCTTGCTCTGGGCTCACAAATATTTGCCTGTGTGTTCTGGGTCACAATTAACGTAATACGCAGGGAGGATTCTTTACAACACCAATGGAAATGCCTAGTGATGAGTCAAGGGCAAAAGTCTTGTTCTGCATTGCTACTGAGGGCAGGACTAGAAATAATGGGCTTCAATTACAATAAGGTAGATTTTGTTTAAATATCAGAGGGGGCGGACATCAAAACATCACAGAAAGGGTTGTACAGCAATGGAATTAGTTGCCTCAGGAAGTTGCATGCTCTCCATCACTGGAGGATTTCACAAAGAGGCTGGACAGCCATCTGTTAGGCATGTTGTAACTGTAATAATCATCTGTATCCAAGCACTGGTTGGTCTAGATGACCCTCATGTTCCATTACAATTCTAGGGTTCACATTATTTTATACAAATGTAGTCAAGACACAATTGCAAATGAATAAATTAATTTTCACTTATATTTGCTGAGTCTTCTTTCTTATACACCATGCCAGATAAGCTTTCATAATGTTTATAAAAATGGTTTGACAATTTTTAGGCAATTAAACTCAACAAGGAATTAAAATAACACAGAGTGATATGCAAATTATCGCACACCAGTAATTAACAGTAAAATATATGAGTCGCCCTGGGTTTTCACCAAGCACAGTCACACTTTGGCCGTTTTCACATGGAGACTCCCCCTTCGTACACATGTGTGGTTGGGGGGGGGTACCCATTCAAACACCGCAGCAGTTATGGGGGGGATGGGGGTGCCCGTGGGAACACTGAGGGCAGTGTGTGTGTGTGTGTGTGTGTGTGTGCAGACAAGGTAAGACAAGGTAAAATGGAAAGTATAGGAACTTAATATCACTGATTGAACTTAAACAGAAATACTCTTCTGAAGCTGGATCACAATTAAAAAAAACAACACCCCACCCCCCCCAGTCTTCATTCTTCAAAGATGTTCAATTATTTTAGTTCTAGGAACCATCCCAGTTCTTGGTATTTATTTAGAAAAAGGCAATTTGCTAGATTTGGAGATAATTTTCTTTAGAAGCATACATAGAGTGTGAGAAGCGAGATTAATAAGGTGTTTAAGCTTCATTTAACTGGCTATAGAAACAGAATATTCCATCTAAAATCCAAGAGCAAGCATACAGTCTCGGTGTGTAGATGTGCTTATGGCCTCTGATTTTATTTTGACAGTATGCCTTTAAACACCAATCTGCTGAGAACCCTGTCCTCTGTTCCATCTTATCTATGTAAGAAAAATTCATTTATCTGCTGTCAGAAAAGTAATTGTGTCGCTCACAGCCTTAGGGATCTATTTTCTTGTCCCTTTACTTACAGAGCTCCTATCGCTATTAGTGGAAATTATGCACATATGGATTGAAAAGAACAGAACCCATTTTATGCTGTTCCCCAGCAGAACATGTGTCAGTATGTGGCATATAAGCATAATACCTCTGTCTCCACTACTTAGGGAGCCAGAGGGGGGGACTTTCAACTTGCATTCCATTGGCTCTTTCTACCATAATTTGGCTGTTATTTAATTCCATAACTGTGGTTAATAACCAGAGTTAGACAGCTAACTGATTAACTGACAAATACACAGTGATTAAGCAAAATATCAGCTAAAGTTATTTTACCATTATCACGAATACAACTTACTGCATAAGCCATTTACTGTTTTTCTATGTTCCTTCATGTATGGTTTACTTCTAGTCCACCCTCGACCCTTCTGACCCCTCTAGTTACCGGCCAGTCTCCCTCCTACCCTTCCCCTCTAAGTTTCTAAAACGTGTTGTCTACTCCCGTTGCCTGGATCTCCTCTCTGCCAACTCATCTCTGGACCCTCTCCAATCTGGCTTCTGCCCCCTTCACTCCACGGAAATGGCCCTTGGCAAGATCACCAACGATCTACTGGTCGCTAAATCTAACCGCCTCTACTCCATTCTTGTCCTTCTTGACCTCTCTGCTGCCTTTGATACTGTCGACCACTCACTACTACTGGACTCTCTTCGCTCTCTAGGCTTCTGCGGCTCTTTCCTTGACTGGTTCTCCTCCTACCTCTCTGACCTCTCATTCAATGTGTCTCTTCCCAATTCCAGCTCCTCCTCCCTCCCCCTCTCGGTGGGGGTTCCCCAAGGCTCTGTCCTGGGCCCTCTCCTCTTCTCAATCTAAACCCTGTACCTTGGCAAACTCATTGCTTCCCATGGCTTCCAATATCACCTTTATGCTGACGACACTCAGCTCCATCTGTTTCTCCCCTTCTGTCCAATCTCACTTCATCAACTGTCTCTCTGATATATCTGCCTGGATGTCCCGATGTCAGCTCAAGCTCAGCATGGCTAAGACTGATCTCCTTATTTGTCCTCCCTACCCTTCCTCCCCCTCTTCCCTCTCCATCCTTATTGATGGGGTCACCATCCGTCCTGTCCCCCAAGCCCATAGCTTGGGCTTTGTCTTTGACACTCATCTTTCCTTCAAAACTTACATTGACTCTGTTGCCAGGTCAGGCTTTGCCCTCCATAACATTGCACGGATTTGCCCCTTTCTCTCTGTCTCCTCAGCCAAAACTCTTTTTCACGCCATGGTCATCTCTTGCCTTGACTACTTCAACCTCCTCCTTGCTGGCCTCCCCCACTCTCATCTGTCCCTCCTTATTACCATCCAAAACTCCACTGCTAGGATCATCCACTCGGCCCGTCACTTTGATCACGTGCAGCCTCTCCTCTCCTTGCTTCACTGGCTCCCCCTTCCCGCACACATCCTTCACAAACTCCTGGTATTTACTTACAAAACACTTCACAACCTGTCTCCCCCTTACCTCTCAGCCCTTATCTCCTTACACACTCTTGCACGCACTCTCCGCTTCTCCTCTGTCCCCTCCCTTACTCTCCCTCGTCTCCCCTGCTCCCCTAACCACCTTTGTCCCTTCTCCCTTGTTGGAACTATCCAGTAACTGAAGTGAAGAGAAAAATGGCAATGTGGTAACACAGTAAACAGCACAAATCAGTAATATGGTAGTTCGTATAAACTGTTGAATAAATGGATTAAGCTCAGTAACTAGAGGTGTTCAGAAGGCACAACATTTATTTTCGTTTCATGAAAAAGATTTGTTTTCAGGAGGTTTCATAGAAAGCCTGTTTGTTTTCTTTTCTTCTTTTCCTTTTATGTTTTAATTAGTAAAAAATAATTTTTTAAAAGTCAAAAAATTACTGAACCATTCTCTGAAATTGTAGTAGCACTGTCACCGCCATTTTGGAAAGGGGCAGCCGGTCTGCATGTGTGCAAAATGGCCACTGCATGTGCAGACTGGCTGCCCTTTTCCAAAATAGTGGTGATGCTGCTGGCACCATTTTGAAAAAGGGCACGCAGGTGCCAAACAGCCCTGGTGGCTATTTTGCGTATGCAGAAAGGGAGGAGGGGGGGGGGAGTGTTTTTAAATACTTTATTTTTATTTTTAAAATGAAAATGAATGGAGCACCATTTGCTTTAGTAACTAAAAAAAAAAAAACAGGAAAAAAAAACCCAAAACGAATAGCACACCCCTGTCGGTAACTGCCTGTTGTCAGTATGGATAGGTTACTGCAAATCTGATGGTTACCAGTTACTGAATGCTTGACCATTTCGGCTCTCATTTACAGGATTTATAATAATATCTTTATCATTAATTATATATTTTATGAGAAAGAGGATATGAATCAGCCATAGAAATGGATCACTGGTTTGCTCTCGCTTCCTTAGTTATCATGGGAATCAAGCACATTCTGAATTTCATTTCTTTGACTGCACCAAAAAAGTTCATTTGGTTGATGTCAAATGAATAGTGTAGTGGTTTACAAACATTTTGCCTGTATGACTCCCTTTTGAGATTTAAACATAAGGAAGATATATCCAATAAATCTGGCTCATGAGCCTAACTGCAGATGGTAGGACCCAATTTGGGTTTCTGACCCACAGTTTGCGAACCTGTTGCATAGTGCATGAAACGTAGTATGGATAAATAACCGATAAAGATGGAAAGAGATGGTAAAAAGATGATACTAGGGATTTGGTAATGCCTTAACATAACCATTAGTGATCTGTAATGTGATTCAAAATCTAAGTACACCAAAACAGAGAATAGTCTGCCATTTATTCTACTGTGAGGATAGAAAAACACATGATGAAAGATTTAGGATGCAGTTCTCAACATGAAATATTTACACAAGGCCTGAGTACATTACATTATCTGATCCTACATATTATTGAACATTAAAACACTTATATTTATATAAGTAAAGAACATTCTGATGAAAAATGTGCCTGGTAAATACTTCATAAAAGCTGTGCATATTTATTGAAACAGAACAAATATTAGACTGCTTCAGACACATGACAACAGTTAATCCCATCAGTTATTCAAAATGCACAACTACTTTTCAGAACCTTTAATACACTTATTTTCAAAGGAAAAGAGTTAAATTACTACCTCTATTGTTCCTCTTTTTGATGTAAATTTCTGCTCTCCCCATCCCTTACATTTAATGCTTTTTCTCCCCAGTGAAAATAAGCAGTTTATCTCTGCAGATATGAAACTTTGATCACAGAACAAGATTTACAGTTGTCTGCAAATCCTTCATACCTTATGTATGTGCTAAAGATAAACTCGCTACACTTTTATCCCATGATGATGATATAACAGAAGTGTGCTTTGAAAAGAAGTTCAGCTTTAACAAAATTGAAGGGGAAAAAATGGGATCGATGTGGAAAGGTTTTGCTAGTCACAGGTAAAACGGGGTTAGGATTAGGACACAGGGAGGGTCAGGACAACATGGGGTCAGGATCTGAGTCAAGTGATTCTCCCCCTGCCCTCCCAGTGGTAGAGGGAGAGGGGGGCGGGACCAAAGGGGCTTCCCCCAGTGGCTCAGGGGCGGGGTTTCTGGACCGAGAGGGCTGAAGAGCAGCGCACCTGTCAGCTTCGCTGCATTCCTCAGCTGATTAAGGCACAGGCAGCTGTTTTTGGATCACCCCAAAAAAAGCTGCCTTATCTGAGCCATACTGGGGAGTGACTTAGGTGCCTTGGTCCCTGTTTGTGATTCTCCCCCGCCCCCTCCCGGTGGCAGAGGGAGTGGGGGGCAGGACCAAAGGGGCTTCCCCTGGTGGCTCAGGGGCGGGGTTTCCAGCCTGAGAGGACTGAAGAGTGGTGCCGAAGGGCCCTTAGGTGTGGCCCTTGAGTGGGACCTGTGGGGCTGGGGTAAAAAACTGAGAACCTTTGGGAAGCTTGGGGAGGTGGGAGTTTGGTGGTAGGATTAGAGGGGTTTAGCTTGTGGTTTTATGTAAAGGGGGTAGAGGAAGTGGGGTTTTTTGTATTATATTTTATTATTTTTGGGGGGCAGGGATGGGGAGTAAGTGGGTTAGGAAGGAGGGGTGGGGAATTTTTATGGGAGGGAGGGAAGATCTCCCCCACTGCCAGGGTGGGGAAGCCTGGAGGGGCTGGGGGCTGGTCAGGGGGAAGGGGCAGCCATTGGGGTTGTGACGGGCCAGGGGAGATATGGTCCGAGTCGGGGGGAAGTGAGATCTGTGAGATAGGACAGGTGTTTATTACAAGTCCCGCACACTACCCCCCAAGCAGATAGGTAGATGGTTCTCGGTCAGGGGGCCCCCAGCCCTGTGTTGATGCTGTTAAATGCGAGATCAGTGGCAAATAATGCAACAACTGCCCAGGAAGTAATCCTGGACTATGCCACCGATTTCATACGTATCACGGAAACCTGGCTAGACAATGAATCGAGGCCTATTCTGTCTGACCTTGTCAGACAGAATAGTATACCCGGCCGGGTATACACGGCCGGGTATACTGTGCAGCATCAGCCGCGTTCTGAGGGATGCGGAGGGGAGGGGCGGTGTAGCCATGATTTACAAGGAGGGTTGGACTGCGAGGAGGTATTCGGTGCAATCCATATCGGGTATTGAGGGTCTTCACCTTGCGTTTGATTTGGCGGGTGACAGTTTGGGAGTGCTGCTTGCATACCGTGCACCTACCTGTGCAGCAGCCTCCCTACATGCTTTGGCAGTGGTGGTGTCAGGAATGGTGTTGCGGTCCACGAAGTTAGTAGTCTTGAGGGACTTCAACATTCACGCTGATGCTGACCTTGTGGGAGCGGAGCATGAGTTCATGACCGCCATGGCAACCATGAACCTGTCCCAGAGAGGCATTGGCCCAACACACCAGCGGGAACATACCTTAGACTTTATGTTCTGCACCGGTCTTGAGGCGGGTGCTCTGTTAGTGGGGGAGTTATCAGTTGTACCCTTGTCATGGATGGACCACTACCTCCTGCAGGCCTTGCTCCTGGCACATGTCTGCCCCCAGAAAGGTGCAGAACTGATTCGGATGGTTCACCCCCAGAGGCTGATGGAACCTGATCAGTTCCAGAAGGCTCTGGGTGAGTTTCCCTCTGACCTTAATGACTGTTCCATTGATGACCTCGTCATGTTATGGAATACCTTGCTGACGGAGGCCATTGATCTGACAGCTCCTAGGTGTCCGCTTCCCAGGCGACAGCTCCTCAGGCCTCCTTGGTTCTCCTAGGAACTGCAGGGGCTGAAGCAAGAAGGGTGGCGGTTGGAGTGACAGTGGCATCGGTCGCGTGCTGAAATCAACAGATTGCATCATAGAGCCAGTTTATGGGCCTATGCCATAGCTATGCGGGCAGCAAAAAATGATTTTATTGCTACTCTCATAGCATCCACTAAATCCTGTCCAGCGGAGCTTTTCTGGGTGGTGCGGGGACTGGTCAGTCTGGCCTCCCTCCGCCTTGAAGTGGAGTCATCTATTGCTTGCCGTGATATGTTTGTGGATTATTTTGTGGATAAAATTGCTCGGATTCACCACGACTTAGATGCCGCAATTAATACATATGGGGAACTGGATGTTATGGAAGCCTTGTCTTGTCCGGTTTTGTGGGATCAATTTCAGTTGGTGACACCCGCCAATGCGGTTGGTGTTCTTGGGGCTGTTAGGGCCACATCTTGTGAATTAGATTCTTGCCCGTTCTGGCTGATTAAATCTTGTCAGGAGACAATGGGGCCTTTGCTGGTTGGGGTGGAGGGCAGAGTGCCGGGCTGTCACAAAGAGGCAGTGGTTCAGCCTCTGCTCAAGAAACCATCTCTTCTCTTGACGCTGACTCCCTTGCCAGCTATCAGTCTGTCTCTAACCTTCCCTTTTTAGGGAAGGTTATTGAACGGGTAGTGGTTCAGCAGCTGCAGGGACATCTTGACCCCGTCAGTTATCTGGACCCCTCTCAGTCAGGATTTCATCTGGGGTATGGCACCAAGACTGCGTTTGTGGCTTTGGTGGATGATCTGCGGTGGGAAATGAACCAGGGTCATTCAACCCTGTTGGTTCCATTAGATCTTTCAGCTGCATTTGATACAGTTGATCACGAGATGTTGGGACTGTTTAGGGGTGGGTGGGACTGTTCTTGAATGGTTCTGCTCTTTCCTGACCAGTAGAACGCAGCGAGTGGTTCTTGGGGAGTTTTTTTCATGCTTTCATCACCTCCAGATTGGACTATTGTANCCTCTCATGTGGAGTCCTGCAGGGTTCTGTTTTGTCCCCTCTCCTGTTCAACGTGTACATGCAGCCACTCAGTGATGTGATCAGGAGGTTCAGCATGCAGTGTCATCAATATGCTGATGACACCCAGCTGTATCTCCCTTTTTCAACTGACCCAGGCCCTGCAGTCTCGGTGATTACTCGGTGTTTGATGGTTGTGGGGGACTGGATGAGGACTAACTGACTGAAACTGAATCCCGACAAGATGGAGGTGATGTTGGTGGGTAAAGTGCTGGAGATGGTGGACCCCATTATTGGTGGGGTCTGCCCTCCATTGGTATCCCAGGTATGGAGTCTGGGGGTGCTCCTTGATGCGCAGCTCTGCCTGGATGTCCAGGTGGAAGCTGTGGCGAGGAGTGCTTTTCACCAATTACATATGGTGCGATGGCTTCGGCCATTTGTTTCAGGTTCTGACCTGGCCACAATCATCCATGCTTTCATCACCTCCAGATTGGACTATTGTAACACATTCTACACGGGGCTACCCATGTTGATGGCTCAGAGACTGAAGCTGGTGAAGAATTGGGCCTGTCTTCTGGTAGGACTGGGCTGCTGGGATCACATTATACCAGTGCTCCGCTCTCTGCACTGGCTGCCGGTGGTTTTCCGGGCCTGATTCAAGGAATTGGTTTTGGCCTATGAAGCCTGAAACGGCCTAGGACCTATCTGAAGCACCATCTCACTCCCCAGGTGTTGGACCAACCCCTGCAGTCATCAGGGGGCACCCTGCTCGAGGTCCCCCAAATGTTTTGCGGGGCCACGTAGGGGAGGGCATTCTTGGTGGCTGCACCACAGCTGTGGAACTCTCTTCTGATGGAGGCCCAGTTGGCCCCAGATCTCCCCTCTTTTTGGAGAAGTTGTAAGACCTGGCTGTTCCGCCAGGCATTTGGCAGGGGAGATGGATGAGGGGGTGGGTTGTTGGGTACGGGTTATTTTTCTTTTTGTCCTCCTTTTAGTTCTTTTTAAATGTTGCTTTAAGGTTTTAAGGTTTTGCAAATGGTAAGCCACCCCGAACTGCCTGTGGCAGGAGGGGTGGGGCAGCAAAATTTTAAAAATAAAATAAAATAAATAAATATATAAATAAGTCTAGAGGTGGGGCAGAGCAGGATCAGAGGTCAGACTACGGTTCAAAAGAGAGGGACAAGGTACAGAGTCAGGAAAAAGGTCACAAGGGCAAGGAAGAGGAATCAGAGTGGGGAAAGGCATAAGTGCAAGGAGCCAGAAAGAAAAAGTTAACAGGAACAAGAAGGAAACAGGAAGACAAAAGTTCCACTGAGCTTCCTGTTGCTATTGGCCAACTAGGGCTGAGACAAGAGCACATTTTCCGGTTCCAAAAGGGAAATACCAACCTTCTGGGTGTGTTTGCGAGTGTACATCACTGGTTTATGGTTATTCTGTGCTTCTGCCATTTTTTTCCTATCACTTTCATCACTTTCATCACTTTTTGTCATTTGGGGGACATTTTGTCATTTTTGTCAGTTTCCAGGAATTTTTGTCAGTTTCGTCACTTTCCAGGAATTTTACGACGCTTTTACAGTGGCTGTACAACACATTTATGGCAAACTCCAGCACTTCCCTGGCACTTAGCCAGCATGTTTTCATCTCCACAGCCCCTGGGAGTGTGTGCAGGGTACACACAGGGCTTGGGACCAGCCCATAGCAGCCCCATTCAACTTGCAAAAAATAAATGAAAATCACAAAAACATGGGAAAGCTGGTAGGTTTCTGAGCACACAAATCTTGGCAAATGCTCTGTTTTTGTTGGAAACAGCACTCACCAATATTTTTCGTTTCAGGCCTAAAGGCAACCTTATACCCTAACTGACAGACAACTAGGAAGCATTTCAAGGGTTGGAGAAAGGCAGGGGTGTGAGGCCTCACTAATCTGGGTGGTATCCTGCAGAAACCTACTACCAGAGGAGAATTCCATCACATTGGGTCCTAGAATTCTAAATAATATGGCATTTATTATGTCTCTGTGGTTCTAGATAATACTACATGAGGTCCTGCCATACAGTTTGTCCAGAAAGAGAATTCCTTTTGAAATCAGCAATAATTTTGCATGGGAAAAGATTGCAGCAATTAGCCCAAGTAAGTTTCATACTGCTTATTTCACTATCTTAAAAGCATCTTCACTTTTGGTTTATCATTCTTTATATTTATTTATGATCATTTGCACACCTCAACACTTCTAATTTATATAGCTAAAAATCTGACCTTAAAATGCAATTTAAGTCCAGAGATTTTATAGAACAGGCTGTACGATAGCCCTTTTCAAACAGGCCGCAGTGGGTGGGTGGATGGGTGGGTGGGTGCCCACGGAGGGTGGAGGTGGGTTTGCGCCCATTCACATGGATGCACGCCCATCTCCACGCACAGAGCAACAGGGATTGGAGCCCGTTGCTCCATGTTTTGGTGATGTGTGGAGGTGGGTGGAGATGGGTGGAGTACGAGAGTGTGCACACACACACTCACAGTGCAAGTGCCGTTCCTACGGGGATCCAATCCCCCCCCACCTGCCACGGTGTTCACATGGGTGCCCCCGCCCACCTGCACACATGTGCAGTGGGGAGGGGGTGTCATCCATGTGAAAACAGCCAATGATTAAGGCTAAGAAATACTAAAATAGGTAGGCTACAGAATTCCTTTTTAAATTTAAGTAAATAGCTAAACAAAAAGGAAATTATAGTCAAATATTTAGTAATATTAGCTTTATTGGGCAGGACCAAAGGTCATAGCCATCACACACAAAAACATACATACTAACACATACATCACATAAACGGTAAAACCATAATAATAAAAAGAGAAAGAAGAAAGCTCCTAAGAAAGAGGGAGCTTAAATTCAAAAAAACAATTGCCGTCAAGCAAAGGCGTGAATCAGGAAGGCAATGTCCTGCGAGGTTATCCTCGGATCCAAATCTGTCAGCGCCAAATTCAACAACATTAGATCCAATCTACCAGGGAATTTAGAAATAAATTCAAATGGCAATACGGATCTCAATTGGTCGTATAAGTGGCATCTAAAAAGAACATGATCCACAGATTCGGCCTCGAGGTGATCAAAAGGGCATAATCGAGAAGGAAATGGAGCTCCCTTAAAGCACCCTTCCAACACAGCCGTGGGAAGGGCATTCAGTCTAGCGGCAAAAAACAGCCGTTTGCCATAAAGTAAGTACCCAGAACGGAGGTAGGAAGCCATCACATCAGGCGGAGGAGCCACCATCAGGTACTCAGGAATATGATGAATCATTCTTGTCTTGACTACCTCCTCCTGCCTATCTACATCCTGCCACCTCAGCTTAAGTTCCCTCCAAGCCAGCTTTGGATGTCTAGATAGCAGGTACTCCCGGGACAGACCCAGGGCAGCCAACTTAGCTACTACTCCCTTGCACCAACTACTTTGGAAAGGATCTTCTCGTAGGAAGGGCAACAACCCAGGGGCCCCTGGAAAGAGCAACCTGGCCCATAGTTTAAACGCTGCAACTCAGGCCTTAAAATACCATCTTTGCTGATCCAATTCAATTCGGAGAGCTGAGTTCAGAGTACCCCCTGGAGCTCTAACAATGGCCTGAAGAAATTTGGTTTGGACACAATCCAAATTGGAAGCTAGTAAAGGTGTCCATACAGCAGCACCATAAAGAAACTGAGCCCCAGCTTTAATATTGAATACATCCCCCGCCATCTCCAGGTCAGGCTCTCCTGACAACAATGTAACTTCCTAATAGTCAATGCAGGTTTTTTTGCTAGCACCTCTGCACCAGCCAAATGGCTCTTCCAAGAACCTGTGGAATGAAAAAGCAACCCCAAATATTTGAAGGTTTTACCTGCTCTAAGATCTCCCCATCCAATTCCCAGACATGGGTATTATGAAGCTGGGACTTGGCAAAAACCATGATCTTGAACTTAGCATAATTAATTTTTAGATCGTTAGTCCTGCAGTACTGTGCAAAGGCTCGTAACTGTCTCTGTAGACCCACCCGTGTCTGTGACAAAATTACCAAATAATCGACAAACAATAGCCCTCCAACATGTCTAGCAGCTAGTTTCGGGGGGGGGGGGGAGGGGAAATGGAGTTGGGCCAACAGAGGTATAACGTCATTAAAAATATATTAAATAAAATCAATGCCAACACACACACACACCCTGACGAACCCCTCTGACAACTTCTACCTCATCAGAGAGGAGCCCGTCCGGGCCAGTCTTAACCACCAACCTAGAATCCATATATAGTTGTTGGATCAAATAAAGAAGTCGACCATCCATAGAAGATCCACCCAGTTTGTGCCACAACAATGACCTATTTACAAGCTCAAATGCGGCCTTTAAATCCAAAAAGGCCGCGAACAGCTGACCATTAGATTTAACATATTTCTCCACCAAGTGAGTCAGAATTAAACATTGGTCTAGGGTCGAGCGGTTCCTCTGGAAGCCCGTTTGCTCAGGATAAACGATCTTGGTTTCCATGATCCATTGAGTTAACCGCACTGCAAGGAACTTGGCGTAGATCTTACTAATTACACTCAGCAAGCTAATGGGTCTAAAATTCGCTGGATCAGAGGGGCTGCCCTTCTTATATATGGGAACCACAACCGCACAACTCCACAAACTTGGCATTTGACCTGTATTATTAATCGCTGTAAAAACAGCAGCAAGGACAGGGATCCACCATCCACTGCACTGCTTGATTAGATTGATGGGAACCAGGTCCCTTCCTAGAGCTTTGTCACTTCTGCATGAAAGCAGGAGTTCCTGAATCTCACTCTCGGTCATGGGAGGCCAAAGAGGGAGCACCCTAACTGCACTATCCAAATCCCCAGCGTCCAACCCTGTGGGGGCATAAAGTTCCCCAAAATGCTTAACCCAATCCTGAGGAGCCACAGATGATGACCCAATCCTCAAAGATGGGGACTGGGAACTAACCCTAATCAACCTCCAGGACTGCCTTCTGTCCCCTTTATGAGCCACCTCCGAGACTGCCTTCAATCTCTGTTGATAAAAAGCACATTTTTTATGGGCTAGGAGGCGTTTATATTCTTTCTTTGCCTCGAAGTACTGCCCAGGAAGTTGGGAATCTGAACCCTGGCGATAAATACTATAGATTGAGCGATATAAACATTTCACCTTATAACACTCCCCATCAAACCAGGGATGCCATCTAACCCCAGTTAACAAGGTTCCTGCAGGAAAACAGGCTGCCAATTGATCCTGCAATTTAAGACTAAGCTGGTTAAAGGCTTCCACCCCCGGTAATCGTTAGTTGGAACTAAAATTGCTTGTGCTAGATCTCTAAATTCCTTCCCTTCAAGCCAGTCCCGCATAAAAGCGATTGCAGCCAAATCCCATTTAACAGAGGGTAATCTAGTGGAAGTGGAAGTTATAGCTTCAGGTTCCCTCTGGCCTAATTGTGTATTAGTAGAAGAACCCCTAGGGTCCAATTCAAGACCCAGTTCCAGGGGCAGATGGTCACTAGCTTGGATCCAACCCACTGAGAAATTCAGAATTCTAGGTAAAACATTACAAGTGACAATAGCATAGTCTATTACACTGGACCCCTTAGGACCCAAGTATGTATATTCACCCTGGCTATTCTGACCACACCAGCCATTTAGGATACAAAGATCCAACTGGGCAACAAGGGAGGCAAGATGAATACCTACTTGATTTACAATCCCATCCTTAGACCGCCTGCACCCCCAAAATTGTGAGGCCAGGGAAAAATTACAATGAGGCCTCAAAACCTTATCCTCACCACCCAACCTAGCATTAAAGTCCCCAAATATTAGTAGATGACTATTCGGGTGGGAAATTAACAACTCTTCCAATAAGGTGTGGAGCTCCTTCCAAACACCACAAGATGCGGTTTTGGAAGTCAAGAGAAGTACATACATATTTAGAATAATTAGCACAAAGTCACCCTTAGACAGAACCAAACCCAATAAAAAAGGAGGGTGCTTGAAAACCTTGGTTATCCTAATACCCCAGTCTGAATGTACCAGACATGCCAACCCCCCACTCGACCAACCTGTACCTGAGAGGGAAACTGCTGGTAATGAATAAACTGAAAATTCGGCGAGTTCTGGCGGGAGATCTATAGTATAAGTAGCCCACGTTTCCTGAAGGGCAAGAACCTGAAAGGACTTAATAAATCGGATAACTTCAGCCAACTTAACCTGGGTTGCCCACCCAGCTATGTTCCATGAACAAAAGTTACAACCAAGCCTTCACCATATCAGGAGCTGCCGACCCCCGATGATATATTAGAGGGGAATAGGGCGGAAGCTGTCTGGCAAAACTCAGGAGTCCCTATCTGTCCCTGGAATTCCTGGCTCACCGGGCCCTGGGGAAGGCCCACAGCCCCCAACTGGCCCTGCTGCAGATGCTTGAAGGAGCCCTTCTGACCCAAGCCCCCCCCCCCAAGTGAGCCCTTCGAAAAGTAGTCAAAACTGGGCTGCGGGTCTGGTGCACTTGGTTTGCTCCCCCCTGTCCATCTACCCATTTAGTCGGGACCACCCCTACACTTACAGACTTGGGAGAGCCAACAGAGGTCCTACTAAGCGCAGCAGCAGATATACCAAGGCCTAAAGCATCTGCTGTTGCTAGGGGGCCTGGCAGCTGAGATACCTGAGGCCACCCCTCAGGAAGCACTTCCAAGGTTACCAAGTACCCAACTGGGTCGAACTGGATCATCCCCCCCAGGGGAGGACTTGGCTTGGTCGTACTAGAGAGGATGGCTGCGTTGCCCTTGGGCTCCCCTCATAGGCGCTACCTTCAGCGAGATTGTGGAGCCTTACATCAATCAGCTTCAGCACAGCTGGAGCAACTCCGCCCTTAATACTCCCCATATCCCTAGGATCCCGACAATTCAGGCACACAGTATCCCGGGAAGAAACTCCCTGCTGAGACTGCATCTGCCTGGTCAAGAGAGGCAGGGTAGTAAGATCCTTGAGGACCTCCCCCACATAAACATTCCACATAGAAAACAAATGGGTCTGCTCCAGAATTCCAGAGGAAAAAAAAGGCTGGCGAAAATATACTATCACCCTCTGCATATGTCCATATGAGGGAAGAACCTGAAAAGAGCCAATTGCCCCAGGTGGAATCCAGTCCAATATCGTTCTCAAGTGGTGGGCTATGGCATCTTTGGAATCCCAGAGAGGGAGATGTCCATCCGGAAGTGGATAGAATCTAAAAGATACTGCCTCCACAACTGGAACCAATTTAGGATGACATGAACCTTGTGGCTTAGAACTCGACTCACCGGTGACCATGTTACAGCAGGCTCCTGTAGCCTGGCTTGGCTCGGCTGAGGAGATTACCTGCTGCTAGTTGAAAGCAGGGTCACAATGGGGCATAGGAGTCCTGCTGCCCCCTGTCAAATATTTAAAACCCTTTTCTGCCTCCATTCCTTTTCACATCACATTTAAATTTAAATATCTCTTCAAGAAATTAAAGCAAGAAACCTCTTTTTTTCTGTGTAAACAAAAGATCTGAAATTTACCGGGATGTAATTTCTTGGGATCTTTTATACTCGCCTAAATCCTTTCTCCCTTTGTATTTTATGGTTGAAATTGCATCTCTTCTAGATTTAAATTTTTCTTTTTTATTACGGTCATATTGTGGTCTAACCACAAAGAGTGATGTGATACAACCTGAAGCACATCATTTAGTGAAGTAATATCTATCTTCACTTCCAAAGCACTTAATTACCAGCCTATTCCTGCCAAGAGTAATAACTACCAGATAAAAATAAGAAATATTTGAATGTGAAAAAATATATATTTCAAATTTTCATTTCTGGGGAGAGGAAAACATCTGAAAGGCATTTTTTATATGCATGAGGTTTCCAGTTGTCTAGTGAAAGATATTTAACTTTATTTCCCCCAACTGATATTTGTTATTCTTTTCATGTTTTTGTTATTCTCTGCGGGGGCAGGGTGTTCCAGGATTATATTTTCATCTGGTGCCACACAGGTAAAAAGTTTGGGAACTACGGATCTAATGATACTAATAATGATATCCTGCACTGGGGTAACAAGGGGTAAAACAACTGAGAGATTAGCCTGTTGGAGTCCAGGATTGCTCCATGAGGCCCTCTCATCACACAGCTGTAGCAACCCCTGGGTACAGGAAGCCAACCCCGCTTGGGTTTTTCTCTGTTTTTTAATTTACTTTCACCTTTCAGGAGTGCTCCAAAAAGCAAGAGGCACAGCAACTGTCAGAACAAGAGTGGAGGGAACGCTCACGCCCTGGACTGCTCTAGGTGCTCCACTCCACTCTATGGTCCTCAGACCTGTACATGTGTAGAGGCTGTGTGCACCCTAACACACGGGAGGTGGCCACATGGGCCGCCTTTGCCAGCATGCATCCGCACAGTAGACTCCACATTCTCCGGGATGACACCATGATTGGGAGGGGGGGGGCAGGGAGGGATGGGTGTCAGGTGCAGGCGAACATCTGGTGGCCACCCATCTGATGTGGGCTATTGTGGGCTACTGATGTGGACTATTGTGGGAGACTGTTCATATTGTGGGCTACTGTCTCGCCTGTTAACATCCAATGGTGTACGGTGACAGACGGTACTTCTGCATCAGAGCCCATCAGCTTGGAGGATCCATGCGCCTTGGTACTGCTGTATCTTCTGCCATTGAAAGGAAAGTGATGGGAGGGCCTCATTCCATCTTCCCTACCAGGGCACGTTCCAAGTAAGCTATTCCTCTGATTAATAACACAACTGGACAGTACGATCACTTTGCAGGATTTTGTGTTGGCTGATGAAAAGGATGGTGAAGATTTGCAGCTCCCTAATGAACTTTATTTTCTCATCTGAAACTTACGTGCTATGAACACTGGTCATTTATACAAGCCTTTTCCAGGCTTTCTGTAGCTCTTGCATGGCCCTCTTTATGAAGTAGGAATCCTTTCTGAGCAAGATAGGCGGGATATCTTGTGTTGATTTTTTATTTATCTACCTCACAGCATCTTGGTAGACATAGTAAGGTTGTGAAAGAGCACCTTATAAATGAACAATTATTGCAAATAAATGGTGTGGTAGTGAACATCAATAAAAACTGCTGCAACTTGCAGCCAGTATCTAATATGGGCCAGATGCTGTAAAGGACCAGCTCTTCTGGTAAACTGGAGCAGAGCACTTAGGAGTAACTGCTGGACCCTGGCAGATGAATGGGGTAATTAAATTATCACAGATTTAACCTGTACAAGGCTAAGGTAGATTGGTCTGAATCATTGACTGAACAGAAGGGAGTTGGCTAAGGCAGTCACCCCTGTCTGAAAATCTATCATTGTTTGAATCATGAACAAAGTAGCAGAGGTTGAGGTTGGGCTAAAGGAGACCATAGCCATGATCCCAAACCTCCTGAGCACAGGATCCACACAGGTCCAACATGGGTCCCGTGTGTGGCACAATATCCCCACAATAGGTGCATTTTATTTTGTTTATTTACTTATATAAGTATTTATTATCCTGCCCCCCTCTTGCCTTAGGTGATTCAGGGTGGCTTACAATTAGTAAAATATATAACAAACAAGAACATAAAAACCCAATTAAAAAAACCTCTTTCCTTCCCCCGCCCCCATCCCAACCCACCCTACCTGTTTCCTCCTCCGAACGCCTGGTGGAACATCCAGGTCTTACACTGCTGCCAGAAGGTGAGCACACCTGGGCAGAGGCAAGTCTCTGCTGGAAGGGAGTTGCACAGCAATGGAGTGGCCATTGAGAACGCCCTCCTCATGGTGGCCATCTGTTGACAATACAGGACCTTGAGGAGGGCGTCCTTGGCTGACTGCAGAGGCCGGCCTGGGAATGAGGCGATCCCTCAGATAAGTGTGACACAGACTAATTAGGGCTTTATAGGTTAACACCAGCACCTTGAATGGGGCCTGGAAGACTACTAGTACGCAGTGTGCAAAGAATTGAGGTAATATGTTCATATCAGCCCATCCCTGTTAGGAGACGGGCCGCCACATTCTGCACTAGCTGCAGCCTCCAGACCATCACCATGGTCTATGTAGAGGGCATTGCAGTAGTCTAGTCTCATGGTGATGAATGCATGGATGATGGTGGCAAGAAATCAGAATTAGAAATATACGGCCTGAACCTTCTCACTAGATGTAATTGGCAAAAGGAGTCCCCACCCACAGCCGCCACGTGACTATCCAAGCGCATCTGCAGATCCAGGAGCATCCCCAGGCTCCAGACCTGCGTAACCAGGGGGCAAACCCCATCTATATTAGGAGTTCCCCCCAAACCCCCAGATCACTGACCTGCCCACCACCATCACCTCCGTCTTGTCGGGATTCAGCTTCAGTTGACTCGCCCTCGCCCAATCCCCCACAGCTGCTGTATCATGTGGTGCATGCAAGGCATGGGATTGACCCCAGTGTATGTAAAAGGATGGCAGCCCCACCTCTGCTCCGCCTAGCCCCAGGTGGCCTGTCCATGTAAATGCAGGTTGTCAGATGTGTAGGTGGAGCAGATGCACAGCAGGTGCTGCCTGCTCTGCTCCAGTTCCACTTCAGGTGCTACAGAACATCCTGGAGTACTGCCAATGGAGTGGGTCATCCAAACCTGGGGCACCGGCAGAAGGCAAAGTTGCTGTCCATCTGTGTGGTAGATGGCCGCTGCAGCTACACCTTCAGATGGCAGTTGCCCTAGGTAACTCCACAGAGGTACAGGCAGGCAGCAGCCCAGAGAAGTGGGCGAACCACCCGGAGCTCTATGGTGTGGGGGCAAGGGGTGCTGTGTGGGGAAACCATGGGCCTCAGCAACCACTGGGTCTGTAGAAACCTGGTACAGGCAGGGCTGGATGCCCCCCACCCTAGGTCCATCTGAAGACACCCAGTGTTCATTCCTTGCTTTGTAGTATGAGGAAGTTAATCATAGACTGGACCCAGGTACTGCCTGGTGGTTCAGATAGTCTCCCCCACCCCCTCATGCCTTTTTAATGTTAAAATCAACCAAGTTGCATTTGCAAGTTTTAATACATTTATATGTCTGTCTATCCCTTATTGTAAGAACCAAGTTTTGAACTAGTACCCTTGGGGGTGGGGGCTGTCTCCTCAGCACCACCAATGTACTCTAGCAATGGTCCAGCACTGGTTAAGTCACACGCTCCCTCAACATTGCTCCATACGAGGTCCAGCAGTCTCGATGCTTACTCGATGTCTGATGGCTGTGGGGGACTGGATGAGGGCTAATTGTCAGCTGAATCCTGACAAGAAAGAGGTGATGTTGGTGGGGAGGGCAATGGAGATGACAGCTCCCATCATAGATGGGGTTTGCCTCCCATTAGTCTCCCAGGTGTGGAGTCTGAGGGTGCTCCTCAACTCGCAGCTCTGCCTGGATCTCCAAGTGGAGGCTGTGGCGAGGAGTGCCTTTTGCCAATTACATCTGGTGCAACGGCTTTGGCCATATGTTTCAGACTCAGACCTGGCCACTGTCATCCATGTGTTCATCACCTCCAGATCGGACTACTGAAACGCTCTACGTGGGGCTCAGAAACTGGCATGCTATCCCTTTCAGATCTGTCTACACTTTTATCTTACCTCTAGAAGACAGGAAATTTATAACCGCCCCTGAGGAAGCCAGATTTACTGGTGAAACATTGGGCTTTTGAAACTTGTTGTTTTCCTATGGGCTTCTGAAATTTGTTGTTTTTCTATCTCCAATTTACTATCATTATTGTTGTTTGCCCTTATTTTAAACCTATGAACATTTTATTTACATCTAGCAGTTGTTGTTGTATCAGACTCAGACCTGGCCACTTTCATCCATGTGTTCATCACCTCCAGATTGGACTACTGAAATGCGCTCTACGTGGGGCTACCCATGGTGACGGCTCTGAAATTGCAGCTGGTGCAGAATGCTGCGGCCTGTCTCCTGGTGGGACTGAGCCGCTGGGAGCATATCACACCGGTGCTCTGCTCTCTGCACTGGCTACTGATAGTTTTCTGAGCCCGATTCAAGGTGTTGGTCTTGGCCTATAAAGTCCTAAATGGCCTAGGCCCTACCTATCTGCAGAATCGCCTCATCCCCCAGATTCTGGAGTGGTCCCTGTGGTCATCCAGGGTCGCCCTAGGGATGGGCGAACAGAACAGAGTTTGGAAATTCAGTTCGGTTCGGTTTGGTTTGAAATTCGAGTTCGGAAATTTGGTTCGGTTCGGTTTAAAATTCGAGTTCGGTTTGGAAGTTTGGTTCGGTCGACCAAACAGACCAAGTTCGGTTGAATTTCGAACTTCTGAACCAAGTTCGGCCATTCAAAACCAGGTTTTTTTGGTTTTTGGTTTTTTGGTGTGTGTTGTCACTAGGGATGGGCGAACAGAATGGAGTTCGGAAATTCGGTTTGGTTCGGTTCAGTTTGAAATTCAAGTTCAGTTCGAAAGTTCTGTTCGGTTGACCGAACAGACCGAGTTCAGTCCGAACTCCAAACTTCCGAACCACGTTCACCCATCCCTAGGGCGCCCTGTTTGAAGTACCCCGGGTTTTCGGGGGGCTACACAGGGGAGGGCATTCTTGTGGCTGCACCGTGGTTGTGAAACTCCCGGTAGAGACTCAGTTGGCCCTGGATCTCCCCTATTTTCAAAGAAGTTGTAAGACCTGGCTGTTCCGCCAGGTATTTGATGGAGGAGTTGGGTAAGTGGGTGGGGGGAGTGGATTAGGGTGGGAGTGGGGGGGAGATACTTTTATTCTCCTTATGTTGTTGTCTTTGGTTTTATTGTTGTGGATTTTATTCATTGTGAGCTGCCCTGAGCTGCCTGTGGCAAGATGGGCGGGGTAATTAGATTTTTAAAATAAATTAAAATAAATAAATACGCCCAGCTTCCTGGTTGGTTGCCTGCCATATAAAAGGCAGGGTAGGTCATCTCTTTTCCTCTTGGTCAATCCTTCCTACTGTGCCTTCCTGATTCTGGCTTCTTCCCCGTCCCCGCCTGTCTATGCCTGCTCTATAATTTGCTTTGATATCTGGTCTGGCATGCATTTTGATGTTTAATATATGACTGCCCATGAGCCACCTATGAAACTGCCATGGAGCCCTCTCAAGTGTCTGTTTCGATACTTGGTATGTGACTGCCCAGGAGCCTGCTATGTGACAGCCGGAGAGCCCTATCCGCAGCCCATTCTGTATCTCCTGTTCATCCATCTGCCCCCAGTCAGTGTGCCCATACCTGACCCTTGGACATGATCCTTTGACCCAATCATGAACCTACTCTCCATGTCCCCTTCATTCCTGATATTTATTCTCCTGCATGGTCTGATTCCCTTGGCATCTTTTTCTTGCAGGATTCATGCCACTGACAGCAGTCAACATTTTATAGTATGCAAACTAATCATTGTCACTTGTGCGTTATGTAGCAAAGGGACTGACTATGGTCATTGCTTCTTAGTTAATAAATATTGTGCATGCTGTTGCCAGTCAATGGGTGTTATCAGATGTCACATGGTGACGTCCACCCCAACCTTTCAGAGGGGAGGGCATCTCCCAACTAGGGATGCTCTGGCTGCCGGAACAAATGTTCCCGCAGCCTCCCTCAGCTGGGAAGGGAGGGCGGGAAGCAATGTGTGGCTGCTCTGCTGCATTCCCTACATTGCCCCACCCCCTGCCATGAGACAGCCATAGAAACCTCCCTGATGCTGGTAGGAGCTGGGCTGGGAACACACGTTTCTGCTATGCTCCAGCTGGGCAGGATCCGGCCTCATACTGGGTCAACATTTCCCTCCTGGCTCTTACCCAACTGGGGTTTGTACCAGGCCCACATCTCGTGAGCTTGGAACAAACATTGCAGACTCATGCTGGGCCAGCCAGGGTGAACTGGGCCTAGCTGGGACAGCACGCTATCTCTTTTTACCCTATGTGGAGATACTGGGGCCATTGCCTGCAGACTCAAGCAAATGCTATACAACAAACCCCAGGCTAACCACCTTTGTCACTGATAGCATCTCATTCTAATCAACTTTGTAAAGACTTCTACTCCATTGAAAGCTTTATGCTACACAGACATTGGCCACTTGCATTGAGGGTACAGGGACAGCTATGGGACGTATCGTATGGGAATATGGATGGAGAAGGTGGGTTGGGGAATAGCTAGAGGAGATGATGGAAGCTGGGAAATGCTGAAGCAGGGATGGGGGAGATGAGGGAAGCCTCAGGAGATGAAAGAAGGTGGTGGGTGGAAAAAACTGGGGGAGATTGATAGTATGAAAGATATTTATTCATTCAGATTTATATGCTGACCTTCCCGTTAAGGTTCAGGGCAGTTTACAACCAATAAACAAATCTAAAAAAATATCCTAGCCTCCCAAAAACCTTTTCCTACTCCCCCACCCTAATACTGCCTGTCAAACAGCTGGCCAAACAGAAAGGTCTTATATCACTTCTGGAAGATGAGTAGGCTCAGGCTTAGATGAATCTCCAAGTGCGGCAGCCACTGAGAATGCCTCTCTGCGTGCCCTTGTAAAAATTTCACAGGCCGATGGGACCTGCAAGAGGGTGCTCCAGGCTGACCTCAGAGCTGCAACAGGACATGACATGAGGGAGGAGGCGTCAGTCTTTCAGATGCTTGAGGCCCAAGTCATTTAAGGCTTATGTGTCAAACCATGAGATACGGGGAGAATAATAAATAAGAACAATAATGATTTCATAACAACTCAAAAATTATATTGGATTATTCTTTTGCATGTTGAAAAAAATATGCAGCATTCAGGACTGGGCAATCATCATATTCTGTGAAGTGTAACAAGCACAGAAAGAAAATCCTCCTGACCCCAACTTCCACATTCTTAGACAGTTTAACAGCACAGTAATGAGATCCATCAAAATCTAATAAGGCAGCTTCATTAACTTGATTACCATCTTATTAATAATTCACCAGATGGCAAAAGTACAGTATTGATGGGATTATAGAACCTCATTTTAAACTAGAGAAGAACATTATTGTAGTGATCATTAAGGTGATCACTACAGAAGTAAAATTTGCAGCACAAGTATTTGTATTTTCTTAATGGCCCACGTCCACTAATGGAAAAGCATTGCAGAATATTATGCTCTGCTATATTTATTCTGCAATTAGGCCTTGCATGCAACTGAAGCTCAGCCCAACAAGTGTTTCTAAAATACTCCAGCATCTCACAAAACAATCTTTCTAGACTACAGATATATTTATGACACCATGAAGCTGTTAGGTCCATAAACGAGTAACTTTCTAACTAATAAGTACTAATAAGTCTTTTGCAAATGGACCCTAAGCCTGGAACACACTTGCAAATAAAAGAACGTGTTTCCTCACTTTCTGAACCATTTCAGTGAAGGCAGAGTCTCTCCTGTGCTTCCTCCAGCAAACTGTTCTTCAATGTGCTGTTAGTTCAAGGCCATAGCTCAAGTGGTAAGAGCGCATGCTTTGCATGTATAAGGTCCCAGGTTGAATTCTCGGCATCTCCATTTCAGCATTCCTGGTAGCACGCCTGGGGGAGGCCTCTGCTGGGGGCCTAGAGGGGTCTCAGGTAGCACACCTGGGGGAAGCCTCTGCCAGAGACCCTGGAAGAGCCAGATTTGGACCCAAATTTGAACCCCCTGCTGCTGTGTCAGGTTGTGACAATACTGGGCTAAGATGGACCATTAGTCTGACTCAGTTAGACAATTTAACTTAATCGTTGGTTCCATGCACAGAGCAGGGCCTATCTGTCTTGGCCATGACTTTCCTTGTTCAAACTCAGGCATTTCAAAAGAGTATGTTTTCCTATACCCCTACTCATTCAAGAACATGAACCACCTCTTCGATTCCCTATACAGTCTGTTGTTTCTTGATGAGAGAGTTTCAATAGGACGCATTGTGGATTGATTTTCCAAGCCTGTAGTGTTGATTGCACTATGATTGCTGGGCCCTCGATGCAGGATTATGTGGTCTTCACGGTCATGGCAGCTGACTGAAATGGCATCATAATACAGCAGAGGTGGGCAAATGTTCCTGAGTCCAAGAGCTGCTTACCAACATTTGCATTTCATAATATAAGGAGTCATAGACCCACAAGGCTGGAACAACCCTCAAGGGTCATCTAGTCCCCCTGCACCACTGCAGGACCTACCATGCCCCAAGCATAAGCACAGAACAATCCCACCAACAGCTAAAAGTAGAGACCGAGACCAACCATATATCTGAAAGATTGCCTATCCTACTACACCCCTTTGCGGCCCCTGCATTCGTCCAGGGTCACACTCCTGCATATCCCATCTGTTACCCTGGTCCATGGGGCAGGGGCGCGCAGGATAGCGTTCTTGCTGGCTGCCCCTATGTTGTGGAACTCCCTTACCCAGGGAGTTCATTTGAGCCCAAGCCTGGCTAACTTCCGGAAGCAGTGCAAAACCTTTTTATTTGGCAGGTAGGGATAGGTGGGTGTGGCTGGGTTTTGGGGTTAGAGTGGGGTTGTTAGGGGGGTTGGATGTGGAATATGGGATGATGCTATTGTGTGGGTTTTGTGTTGAGATTGTGGGAAGGTCGGAGTTTTTGGGGGTTGTCTTTGTATTTTATCGTATTTATGGACTGTTTTTATACATGCTGTAAGCCGCCCTGAGCCTTTTTTAGGGAAGGACGGGTTAAAAAATTAAACAAACAAAACAAACAAATAAATAAATACACATTACACTGATAGTGGCTTCTCCCTGTTCCAGGGACAGGGCAGCGTTTCTCCTTCTCTGGCTCCCAGGTCATCTAGCAGGTATGGAAAGCAGTAATAGCAGCACAGGGCATGCTCTCCACTCAGTGAGGTTCCAGTGGCCAAAATGGCAGCTCAGTTTCTCTTGCTACTGAGAGACCTACACGAATGCAGCCCCAAGCAGCCACTTCTGGAGAGAACCACAGTACAGGTGCTCAAAAGCCTTATGCGGCTCCCAATCCACCCTTGGCCCACCTCTGTAATAGAGTGTCTGGGTTTATACAAACATTTGCAATGCCCGCATTTCATCATAGATACAACATACAGTACAAGATATAATAATTAGGGGTGGGACATCAGGCAAAATACCAGTTACCGGTTTTACTGGTTACCGGTTTACAAAAAAACAGATTACCGGATTAAAACCGGATTACCAGTGCCGGATTTATTGCTTTGATTGCAATGGGGAACTGTCCCCATTGAAATCAATGGGAAAAAAAAATACCTCCCCCTCCCAGGCTGTGCGGGTGGAAGGGGGGGCACCCCCCACCCACCCTGCCCAGTCTGGATTTAATTATTATTTTTTTTACCCTAAGTCCCTACTAGTGCGGGTTCCGGTCCGGGAACTTCCATGGAAGGCCTAGAAATGCTGAAGCCGGCAGCCACAGCCAGCGCTGAAGCCCCCGGACCGCCACCGCCGCCCAGAGCGCCAAAGGTAGGTGATCCCTGGGTGGGGAGGTAGGGTGATCCCTGGGGTGAAGTGTGTGTTAAACCACCCCCCACCCCAGGGATCACCCTAGTACCACAGTACCTACCGGCTGGTGTGGGCTCTGGGTCGCCGGTGGCGGCCCAGAGCCCTCACTAGCAGGGACTTCATGGAAAAAATAATAATTTTAAATCCAGGCTGGGCAGGGTGGGTGGGGGGTGTCCCCCCTTCCACCCGTGCAGCTTGCACTGGGGAGGGAAAGTGATTGGGGGGGGTTGTTTCTTTTTTTACATTGCGGCCATTTACTTTAATGGCCGCAATGTAAAAAAATCCGGCACGTGGATCCGATACCAGTACCCACAAATACCGGAGTAATTCGATACTGCCGGTACACCAAAATACCGGCAGTATCAGATACCGGATGATCCAAACTTCCCCTAATAATAATCAATAGCCTTTTACAGTCATATCCTAATCCGTCACGATGAGAGTCCTATTGCAACTGGAGTTGGTGGGATCCCTTCTGATCTCACTTTCACTGGCCTTAAAGGGACATGACAAAGATCCAAATCAGGCCCAAAGACATTACGGTTATGTAGGCTGGTGGTTGGTCTTCACCAGCACAGCATAAAAGATTCTGGATTTCAGGGTTCCCTTAATTCAGCACCTATTCACCCAACAGAGCAGATAATAAAAACAAGAAAACATAGACCAACCTCCAAAGTATAAATAGGGATCCTGACTCCTGCTCTGGATCAGTAAGGCTTATATACTTGATTCTCCTGCCAGCTATCGGCCTGTCTCTAACCTTCCCTTTTTAGGGCAGTGGCTCATCGGCTCAAGGAGCATCTGGATGCTGTCGGATGCCTGGACCCTTTGCAGTCTGTTTTTTGTCCTGGGCATGGCACGGAAACTACGCTTGTGGCCTTGGTCGATGACCTTCGCTTGGAGTTAGATGACTGGAATTCTACCGTGTTGTTTTATTAAATCTTTCAGCGGATTTTGATACCATTGATCATGAGGTGCTGTTGACTCACCTGAGGGTCCTTGCTGGAGTAGGTGGGACTGCTTTTGAATGGTTCCACTCTTTCTTAGCTGGGAGATCTCAACGGGTGGTGTTGGGAGATTGCTCATCATCTCCTTGGGATCTCCCTTGTGGGGTTCAACAGGGTTCTGTTCTGTTCCCCCTCTTGTTCAACTTGTATATGCAGCCACTGGGCAAGGTCATTCAGAGGTTTGGTGTGAGGTGCCATAAGTATGCTAATGACATCCAGCTCTACCTCTCTTTTTCATCTGACCGAGGTCCTGTAGTCTTGGTGCTCTGCTTACCCACTGCCTGGATGCAGTGGGGGAATGGATGAAGTCAAGTCAATTGAGGCTCAATCCTGACAAGATTGAGATGATGATGGTTGGCTAGTTTTGTGCCCTGGAGGGAACTGGGACTCCTCTTATTGATGGGGCCTGGCCCCTCTGGTTAATCAGGTTTCAGCCTCGAGGGGCTTCTGGACCCCTTGCTATGTCTGTTATGGCAGTGGCCAGGAGCGCTTTTCACCAACTCCATCTGGTGAGGAGGCTATGGCCTTTTCTTTCAAACTCAGATCTGGCCACTGTCATCCACGTTTTCATCACCTCGAAACTAGACTACTGAAATGCACTCTGCATGGTACTGCTCTTGGTGACAGTTCGGAGGCTGCAGCTGGTGCAGAATGTGGTGGCTGGCCTCCTTATGGGGATGGGTTGCCATGAGCACATAACACCAGTGCTCCATTTGCTGCACTGGCTGCCAATAGTCTTTCAGACCCAATTCAAGGTGCTGGTGATGACCCTTAAAAGCCCTAAACAGCAGGGGTCTCATTTATCTGATGGATCACCTGGCTGCCCGTGTCCTGTCGGCCTCTGCAATCGGCTGCGGGTGACCTCCTAGAGACTTCAGTTTTTTGCTGGGTCTCAACTATGAGGAGGGCATTCTCAGCTATCACACCTTCACTGTGGAACTTCCTCCCCTATGAGGTCTGCATGTCTTCAAGCCTGCCGGCCTTCTGGAAGCAATGTAAGACTATCCTGTTCCATCAGACTTCGGGCAGCAGGGACTGAACTGGTGGGACTAAATTGGTGGGGGTTAACTAAGGGAGATAATGGGTTGGGGTTGTGGGGGTTGTACAGGGATGGGGGGTAGGGCTGATGCGGCAGCAGCTTTTACCGCGCCGCGATTCCATTCCGCCATTTCGGAACTGCCCGCGCCACACCGCGACTTTTCTGCGGATATTCCGCTAATTCCGCCGGAATTCTGCAAATCGCGGAATTGCGGAAATATTGCGGAATAATTGTGGAAATCGCGGAAAACCGCTATTCCGCTATTTTTTGGCACTGGCGGAATTGCGGAAATAGTGAAAATGTCATGTTTCCACGATTCCACTAAGTTGCGGAATTAAATAAGCGGAACCGCGGAACCGCGGAATGAAACCGCGGAATGAAAGCCTCTGCCATGCCGTTCCACTAATTGCGGAAACACTGTTTCCGCCGGAAATAGCTACCGCTGCGATATTCCGCTACAGCCCTAATGGGGGGTTGTGAGATGTTTTTAATGTTTGTATTTATGAATTTTGTGTAAGCTGCCCTGAGCTACTGTGTAGGAAGGGCAGGATAAAAATCAAAACAAATACATAAAATATAGTTCAGCCTCAACTAACAGGGTTGCTTTAGGGGTCTCCCCAGTCCCAGATTTACTGGTACCAGCGTACTGTATTTTGAACATTGGTCGCGTACTGGGTTTTTTTTACATTGCAGCCATTATTTCAATGGTGCACAATGCAAAATATCCGGTAAAGCACCCAATGTTAAAAATCCGACATGTTTGGGGCTGTTCCTTCAACACTAAACCTAGGGGAGTCTAAGCCAGAAGGAAGTCCTCCAGAAGGATCCAGTTTCAGACCCTGTTACAAGGTTCCTAGGAAACTTTTTTAATTGTTGCAAACATTGTTCTATGATAAAATAACCTCAGTACAAAAGTAAAGTAAAAACAGTAGGTGCACTTCTGAATATATAGTAAATGCTTCAACACACTTTCTACAGGATAACAGATATGCAGTCAGTCTACTGTTTGTGCACATTTAAAGATTTTTAATAGCATTGTTAGCCACTATGCAGCAAACGGTGCAACAGATTTACAGCCTAGCTGCAAAACCACTTCCAATTGGCTGTCAGTCAAGATGCACTGGTCATATATAAGGTCAGGATGGCAAAGAGGATTGCTAATGGAACACAAAGCCCTCAACATCTAGGTCACAAGATCACATATGTCCAAGGGTGGCAGTGACAAAGAGTTATTATTTATATGATGGCTAGTGTCATATCTGAAATGAGTTGGTGAACTTTGAGTCCTGAGTTAATGGAATGTCTTAACATAGTAAACCCCACTTGTGCATATGGAAGCAATGATCGCTCATGGTCAAGTCTAGCCATAGGGAGAGAAATACACTCTCATCCTTAAAGGAAATCAGGGATATATTGATAGTGGGGGGACTTGACCTGGCGTTGCCTATATTTTTCGGTGATAAATTCTCCAGAGAACCCATTTCTTTTTCAAGCTCATATGCACTGGTAGCCCTTTTACCATCATGGAGACCCAATAACTAAGCTGAAGTACCATCACGTGTCCAAATTGCTTGGGGTTGGGAGAAATTTGCTTCCCCAAGCTGAGGTAATGTTCCAGTTCCAGCTAGAATTACCTTAGCAGGGGGTGAAGGGGCAGTCCTGTACTTCAACCTTCTCATCAGACCACTTGCTTCTAAGCAGGGGGAATCCTTTTGGCATGCTTGTGGCCTGGTGGTGTACCCCTATCCCCTCCTTTTTCCTGCCTGTTAGGGTGGAACCTACTTTTTGCAGGACCGGGTTGTGTTTGGCTCAGATGTAGGGACGTTGCTGGTGTGATGCTGCTGGTTGATTCCCCTGCCAACAATCAACCTGTCTCTAGCCTTCCCTTTTTAGGGAAGGTTATTGAGTGGGTGGTGGCTCAGCAGCTCCGGGTGCATTGGGATGGCATTGGTTTTCTAGACCCATTGCTGTCTGGTTTTTATCCGGGTTAATGCACTGAGACTGTGCTTGTGACTTTGGTTGACAATCTGCACCTAGAATTGGACAAGGAAAATCTAACCATGCTGATTCTCTTAGATCTTTCAGAGGAATTTGATACTGTTGACCATGAGGTGTTGGTGACTCGCCTGCCTGATTTGGCTGGGGTGGGCAGGACTGTTCTTCAATGGTTCCGTTCTTTCCTAGCTGGAAAAGCCCAGCGGCTGGTGCTGGGGGACTGTTTATTGTCCTGTCTTCCCCCTTCCCCCCCCCGTTCAACATATATGTTCAGCCGCTGGGCAAGATTGGGAGGAGGTTTGGGGTGTGGTGCCATCAATATGCTGATGACACTCAGATCTACCTCTTGTTTTCATCTGACCCAGGTCCGACAGTCTCAGTGCTTTCCTGGTGTCTGGCAGCTGCAGGGGACTGGATGAGGGAAAGTTGAGTGAAGCTGAATCCCGACAAGATAGAGGTGAAGCTGGTTGGTGACCTGGGGGGAGAGAGACATCATAGATGGTGTTTGCCCTCCTCTGGTTTCTCAGGTCCAGAACCTGGGGGTGCTCCTAGATCCGCAGTTGCGCTTGAATGCCAGGGGCATCTTCTGCCAACTACATCTAGTTAGAATGCTCCACCCCTATATTTCTAATTCTGACCTTGTCACCATTATCCATACTTTCATTACCTCAAGACTAGACTACTATAATGTGCTCTAAGTGGGGCTTCCCATGGCGATGATCCAGAGACTGCAGCTAGTGCCGAATGTGGTGGCCCATCTCCTTACATTGATGGGACAGGATGAGCACATAACTCCAGTTCTGTGTGCACTGCATTGGCTTCCAATAATCTTTCGAGCCTGATTCAACGTTCTGGTTTTAACCTTTAAAGCCCTACACAGTCTGGGTTCCATCTATCTGAAGGACCGCCTCATTCCCCGGGCCCTAAGCGGTCTGCCGGTCTGCTGGGAGCACTCTCCTTGAGGTCCCACATTGTTGGCGGATGGCCACTATGAGGAGGGTGTTCTCGGTGGCCGTGCCACTACTGTGGAACTGCCTCGTAGAGGAGGCCCGCCTCTGCTCGGATCTGCTCACCTTCCAGCGGCTGTGTAAGATTTTATTGTTTCTCCAGGTGTTGGAGATGGGTAGGGTGGGGAGGAGGTGTGGGTTGGGGCGAGATGGGTTCTTTTACTTATATTTTACTATAATCATGTTATATTTTACTGTAATATTGTTTTTATGATGTTTGTATTGTAAGGCGCCTTGAGCTGCCTGAGGCAGGAGGGGCAGGATATCAAGATCATAAAATAAAATAAAATAAAATAATAAATATATTCTGAGCATGCACATTATGGGCTCTGGCTAATGTGTGATGTTGGATCATTTTTGACACGGTAGTGAGTTTGACATCTTTGGTGAGTTATGATTGATTGAGTGATTGATTGATTTGCTAAAGGGTTGCTACCTGTTCACCTCCAACCTGTGTGTCTTGTCTCCTTTGGTTGATGGTGTAGTGATCAAGACTGTATGTCCAGCATTTTTCAAAATCACTGAATAGTCAGGGCAAAATCCTGGCTCCTTTGAAATAAATGGCAAAACTCTGCCTTTATAATTTTGTACAGCTGGCTTGCATTTCCTGAAGATGCAACAGCATTTCATTAAGATATACAAACAGGCATTGCTGGAATTAAAATGTGATTTATTTATTTTTTTGCCTCTGGCAAACAAATACTTCTAGACTCAAGTGAGTCAGTATGCTTAAGCATTCTCCAATTTTTCTTTCTTTTTTTTTTTTTTTAAAATCATGCTGATCTTAATTTCATTTTATTTACCATCTTCTTTAGGAGACTCCATTGAAAAATGTTGTTTTTAACAATTGCCAGTTGATTACAACGATGAACACTTTTGCATACAGATGGGAATTTGAGAAGGATAAAATAATAACAGAATCTTACAATTTTATGATGTTCAAAAATCATTATGTTCATTTGCCTCACAAAGAGCCACCACCCACTCAATAACCTTCCCTAAAAAGGTCCTGAGGGAGTTAACCTTGGACTTGGACGGTCACTCTGTGGATGAGCTAGTCCAGCGTTGGAACAGCTTGCTGGAGGAGGCCATTAACAGGGTGGCTCCGAGACGCCCTCTGCCTCGGTCTCATCACCGCAGAGCCCCTTGGTTTACTGAGGGGCTGCGGTGTATGAAGCGTGTAGGCAGGAGGCTAGAGCAATGCTGGCACTGGACTCGATCTGACTCCGACCGACTTCTCCATAGGGCCCATTTGTGGTCCTATGTTGAGGCTGTGAGGGTAGCGAGGAAAGAGTTCCTTGCTACCCTCATAGCGTCTGCGAAGTCACGCCCGGCGGAGCTGTTTCGGGTGGTGCAGGGGTTGGTTAGTCTAGCCTCGCTCTACCTGGATGGGGACTTGTCCCAGACCCGCTGTGAGGAGTTTTTCACCTACTTTGCAGACAAGATTTCTCGGATTCAGACCGACTTTGACGTGGGATTAGGGGCAGTAGGTAGAGAGTGCGAGGCGCTGGAGGTCCCGTCTGGTCCATCTTTGGGGGGGGGAGTTTTAGGAAGTGACGCTGGCCGATGCAGCAGGATGTCTTGGGGTCTGTGAGGGCCACTTGTTACAAACTTGATCCGTGCCCGTCCTGGTTGGTGAAAGCCTCCAGGGAGACATTGGGGATAGTGCTGGCGAGGGTTGTTAACGCATCCTTGTGGCAGGGGAGGTTATCGCCCAGTCTCAAGGAGGCTGTGGTGCGCCCCCTGCTGAAGAAACCATCTTT
>QEPC01004437.1:71702-97958 GCA_003113815.1 Sphenodon punctatus | reverse complement strand
CGGCGTTCCGCAGGGTTCCATTCTGTCTCCATTATTGTTTAATGTATATATGCAGCCCTTGGGGGAGGTTGTGAGAGGGTTCGGGGTGCGTTGTCACCAATATGCTGATGATACTCAGCTGTACCTCTCTTTTTCAACAGACCCAGACCCTGCCATCTTGGTGCTATCCCAGTGTGCTATCCCAGTGTTTGGAGGCCGTGGCGGAATGGATGTGGCAGAGCAGACTGAAGCTCAACCCTGATAAGATGGAGGTGATGGTGGTGGGGAGAGCGAGCGAGGTGTTGGCCCCCCTGATTGGGGGGGTTCGCCCTCCCATAGATCAACAGGTCTGGAGTCTGGGGGTGGTGCTGGACGCGGACCTCTGCCTGGAGCAGCAGGTGGAGGCAGTCGCAAAGGCTGCCTGTCGCCAGTTGCATTTGGTGCGGAGACTGCGTCCGTTTGTCTCTGGCCCGGACCTGGCCTCCCTCATCCATGCCTTCGTCACCTCGAGGCTGGACTACTGCAACGCGCTCTACGTGGGGCTTCCGTTGTGTCTGGTTCAGAGACTTCAGCTAGTGCAGAATGCGGCAGCCCATCTCCTTTCGGGAACGGGTCGTCGGGAGCACATAACACCTGTGCTCTGGGCTCTGCACTGGTTGCCGATAGCATGCCGAGCCAGGTTCAAGGTTTTGGTATTGATTTATAAAGCCCTTCACAGTCTCGGCCCCTCATACCTCAGGGGCCGCCTCGTCCTCCGCACCCCGAAGCAGACCCTTCGGTCTGCCGGGGGTGCCTTCTTGGAGGTCCCCCACGTTAAGCGGGGGGCCACAATGGAGAGGGCATTCTCGGTGGCCGGGCCGCATCTTTGGAACTCCCTACTGGAGAAAGCTCGCCTGGCCCCAAGTCTCTTGATATTCCGACGAAAGTGTAAAACCTGGCTGTTTGCCCAGGCCTTTGGGGAGGGGGGAGGGTTTAGTGGGTTTTGTCTTCCCTCCCCTATTGATTTTTGTACCCCGGGCCCTGCTCTTAATATTTTAATATTTGATATTATATTTTTATATGTTTTAAACTGTTTTATACTGTTTTTATTGTTGGAAGCCACCCCGAGCTGTATTCAGGAGGGGTGGGGTATAAATTAAATAAATAAATAAATAAAGAGAAAGAAAAAAAAAGATGCAATGGAAAAAGGAAAAGGAGGAGGTGGAAGGATTGAGGACAAAGTCGGGTCCAGAGCACAACAGGAGCAGGATTGGGTTCAGAGAATAGTAAGGTGGGTAGAGCAGAGTTAATCAGATCAGATTCAAGGAAGATACTAGAGTAGAGCAGGGCCTATGACAGGGTGAACAGGAAATCCTGCACTCAGGAACAAGAAGTGACCATTGTTCCACCCAGTTTCCTACTGCCAGCCAACCAATAAAAAAAATCTGTGTGGCATTCAAGAGGACTGCAGGCCAAGAGCCTATCAGAAAACATGGGGCGTGTGGCTTGATTGGCACAGGAGAGGCCTCCAGGGAAACTTCAGACCTTTGCTAGAGTGTGGTGGTGCTGCTTTGAAGCAAACTGTCCCCCCACCCCCTCTAGGATCCTAACAGTGTAAGTTAAAGTCTTGGTTCCTTAAACCTAGTTGTAATCAGAAGACAAACACAATCTCAGCCATCCACCTGCTCACGTGAGATTTCTGTTCCAGCTTCTTAGGTACATATTGTTCAGATACACTCTGGATAAGCAAGTGAAGTTTGGCTATTTTGACCATCACTAGATAAATAAATAAATAAATAAATAGTCTAATGCATTTAAAAATACAGCATTCCATTAAAAGAAGAAATTTCTCACTATCAGTACAGAACACATCAAACGTAATCTTTATCTTTTGTGAGTAACTTTGGTGGAACACTTTCCTGACTGTTTTATGTGGTTTCATGCAACAAAAAACAATAATTAACTGATTAATTTCCTCGTCAGTAATAATTTCTGAAAGCACCATTCTTCTCTGAATGAGGCTTGCTGATGGCCAGACTCAATAGAAAGTGAAAGGGAAATAGCCCTCTGCTTCTTTTGTTCAAGCCACACCCTACTAAGACTTGTACTGCAATTCCTCTGAACATTTGATGCCAGCACTGAGCTGAGTTCTGATGTTAATGGTGATGAGGGTGGTGGGGGTGTGTGGGTATTTTCAGACATGACACTAACCCCAGTTTCTTATGTATGTTGCAGGGCTGTATTGGTGCCCTATGCACCCCTCCAACATGCATAAGAAATGTTCAAGTGTGGTTAAAGTGTGGTAAAACTGGGGTTAGCGTCATGTCTGAAAACATCCTGTATGATCATAAATACTTGTAATGGGTACTTGAACTAGTGGTTATAAAAATGCAGAGGATTCTAACTCCAAGCAAGGCTGGAATGTTTTATGATAATAAATTAATAAATGCCTACAAGGTATGCTTCTTGCAGCATAAAAAAAATTAGCCTTGTTCACAGTGTAAAGAGACTAAAACTGTGCTGGTCCAATTTGCAGTAGATTGCTCAAGCTGAGATTTCAGCCTGGCCTGCTTTTGACTCTTCTGATCTTCTAAAGCCCAATCAGGCCCAAAGTGGCCAACTGCAAGAGGCAAAGCTGCATGGGGAAAGGGAGGGAGCACAACATTTCTCCAGCATTCCCTTTTCTTTGCTGAATAGCCATAGCCTTTGTGAATCGTAAGTCTTAGCTGTGTTTACTAAAGGGAAGGTGCACTGCGCCAAATGACCTGGCCTGAACAGGCCAAATCAAAAATTGCACCCCAAGAACCTGGACCCAGCATTTTAACTGAGAACCTAGCAGCTTTGGCTCAGCCACTTTTTGGTTCCTCATCCCACAGACATGGGGTATTTTCAGACGTTATGAGATCACAGTGAACCACGGTGAATATGCACCTGTGGTCAATGTGGCTTGCATGTCTGTTTGGCAGCCGCCAGATGTTCGCCACGGTCAATACCCGCATGGGGTCAATTTGAACCACGCTTCCCGGGCTAGCAGGGGGAATGTCCTGGGAAGCGTGGTCAAAGAGATCCCCAGCAGGGACCAAAAAAAAGTAACGTCTGGCCGGCCTCCACGGCCCGGGATCCCCGGCGGGATCCCGGGCTGTGGTGAATCCGGCCCGAAGTGGCTGCCGCATTGGCCCTGCCGCCCGCCCATCTCCCCGGAGGGCGGGCGGCGGGAGCGTGGAGGGGGCAGGGCCGTGCGGCCGCACGTTGCGCTGCGCGGCCCCCCGCCTCCCAGATTCCCCGCCGGGATCTCCCTGGCACGTCTGTTGCGGCGTGATGGGGTGGCCCCGGCAGGGAATGAATAGGGTGATTTCGGTACGGGACCAACGGGCCCTGTAACATCTGAAATCACCCATGTTTGTGCATGCAACAGTTGCCCCAATAGCGTTAAATAGAAGCAAACTTTCAAATCAACTTGAGTGCCTCATGTCATATCACAGGTTTATTTGGCCAAACATATTCTGAGGAAGAGAATTTTTGATATATTATTTTAATAAAGACATTTTTTTTTTATCATTTGGGAAAAAACTGATGAGAATCACAAAATCATATCATGGTGAAAACTTTTTTTTTTTTTTAAAAGGATTATTCTATCCCAGCAGGTTTGAATTTGTGATGTTCCACATCAAAATTATCAAACCAGCAGCACCAATATGCTGGTTCACAGATGCATTAATAATTAAAATCAGAAACTGACAAGTAAAGTAAGACAAGTGAGGAGGAGGAGCCCCTCTCTCTCAATCCCCTCTCCCACAATCCATGCACCGACACCACAGTTCTTGACAGTAGTGTGATGCCACCCACGCATCCTTCTGAGAAATTCTAATGACAATGATGGTCCCCACCTTAATTTTAGCCCACAACTCCTGTAGTGATGCCCATGTTGCTACCATAGATAATGCAGGGTACCAACATTGAGAAGGGGACTTTCTGATGTGCCCCAAACTCATTTGTTTTTTTTTTAGATGGACACAGAGGCAGCCCACTTTTGGAGTTACTCTGGGCTACCCCATATCTGCTCACTTCCATTTCTGCCTGGGTCCACATTAGATGGACCCAGAGGGTTTTCCTGGTTGTGGTCCACCTGCATGTCACACACACACCCAAGCACCACCACCCCCCTCCACAAAAACCATAGAGATAGATAGCAGCTCCACTCCAGGCCTTGGCCAGCCCGCTCCACTGGCGGCATGTCGGGATGTTCTGTAGTGCCGCAAGCAGAACTGCCCCGAAGCCTACTCTGCTTCAGCATCTGTCAGGCCACCTTCAGACACACTGGCCAACTCTGGGGTGAGTCGGACTGGCTTGACAACCCCCAGAGCTACTGCCTCTCTGTTTATACCCATTGAGGAGGCATTTCCTGCACTACTTTTGCTCCCATGGTCAACAAACATCATTAAAACCAAGTGATAAATCTGAAAGAATTAGCATGGTAGCTTTGCCTACATTGATGAAGGCTATCTGTATAATCCCATACACAGGCCTAGAACATGGCGGACCAGAGTATTGGAGAGCTCAGTACTCCAGAGGAAAACTAACCAGTAGTGGCTTGTGTTAGAATACGTTGACAGTGTAGAACTAAATCCCTTCACGTACACACACAGACCCAGTTACATTATGATAAGAAGAGAAATGCTTCCAGCCTCCTTCTTGCAGCGAGAGCATGGTTTGACAGGGGATTTAACAAAAGTCAAGAGGGAATACTTGTAAGGCAAATCAATACTCGCTACTTCACAGAGTTAGCGTGAAGTACATCACAACAGAAGTTAATTAGAACAGTTCAGTGTGTAGGTTATTACAAGAAATCTAAGCTCAACTAGGATTTTAGTTTCATTTCTCAATGTATTTAATTATCTCGTGCTCTAAAGAGAACTGTGGAACACCATTCTACAACCTGCTACCCTGAGGCTGTGCTTAGACAAATGGCTACTCTCAGAGTACCTGACCCTTACTAGCAGGGATTTGAATGAACATGAAAGTTATGGGGCAGGAGTCCCTACTCCAGGATGAGCCAGGTTTTGTTTTGTTTTTTTTGCTATGGGGGGATGATGGTCACAAGAATATTGTTTGTATTGACTCTCCATGAGGCAATCAATCCACCAGCCATTTCAAGATGGCATCATAGAAGACTTTCAGAATCCATTGATGGAACTATGAAGTTCCTATAATGCATAGCAAATAGCTCTAGAGAATTGCACCGTGACATATCCTTCATCAACCAACACACCAGAAGGGCAAGGAGGAAGTTGACATCCTCCGAGAGAAAAATTGTGTGTTTAATCCCTTCAGAGGGATTAAACCATATGGGGTTCCCCTGCCTTTAAGGTAGTTGCCACATCCTGCAGTATTTGGTGGAAACAGAGCCTCAATGAAGTTCTCAGTTGCTGGTCGAAGACTATTCCCCCAACTTTTCAAAAGTGCTTAGTGATTCTTGGATACCTTCATTCATAGGTACAAGGCCCATAGCCCAAGGGGAATGTGGGGAAACATGGGCCTTGCTGCCTGCCAAGAGTGTGGTCACCTGGCTTCTCTGCTAAGAAGCCATTTATACATTGTCTAAAACAAAGATTTGACACAAGGAGTTTGCAGATATGCGACTGAAACATTTTACAAACTGCACCAGGAAGTGCTTTAGTCAATAATAATCAAGGGCTGTCTATATCTGAGCTCGGTAGAGCAATTAAATTCCCACTTTGCTGCATATGCCAGGACAGGCGAGCAGCATGCATTGAGACACTGTCACTTCACATTTTGTTTATTTGTTAAACTCCTTGATAGTTTTATTACAGCAGCGAAATACCCGTTGCATACTGTGGTGTGATACATGTAGAATATATGTCCGCCTGTGGATGCTTAGTTCCCCTTGCAACTCCTTTCACCGGACTCTTGCACTTAGCGCCTCCTGGATGCTCCCAAAATCTCTAGTTGAGTTTTAAAATCTTTGCCTAGCGGAATAAAGCAACTCAAAAGGGCAAGAGCAGGGAGAAGAGTCAACTGCAATATGATCCTAATAAAATCAGTGGGCATAAAAACAAATGTCAGGACAATGATTGCAGCTATGAGGGTCCTAAAAGGTAAATATAACAGATGTCGAGAGTATGTGTGAGCCTTGACTACCATTCAGATCATCCCTTTTGGAGACAGTTATGCCAAGCAGATTGGTTTACAGCAGGTTGAGAAATCTCTCCTCAGTACCTCTCACTTTTTCCACTTGAAACAGTTGGTTGGCATCAGATGGATATTCAGATATTGATATATAAACACACACTCACACACACTGCATATTTCTGTTATGAATCGTATGAATATACAGAAACAAACGTCTGCTCTGCAAAGCACTGCAGAATGATTGTTAGATCAAGTGATGTGCTGAATTGCAAAGAACTGCTTTTTTTTAAAAAATGTAGATTAGTGAGAAAATGTAGAGGGTCATGAGGAAGAGGCAGAAATTAAATACAAAACACACACACACACACACAAAATCCTAGTGTCATACTTAAAAGATGTTCTCAGGAACAGATTTGCAGCTTGCTAGAGAAGAAAAGGTGTAAACAGTATAAAGGGGTGGTGAAAGTATGTCTCCATTCAGCTCCCAGACTCAATTGGCACAGCACTTCACAGTTAAATAGGTCCTCTCTGTCTTCTTTTTCAGCCTTAGTTTATACTGCTAGTCCCAATGAATATTTTTCACTTCATGACAGTTCATGCTTTTCTCCTTCAAAGCAATGAGCCATTTTTATACGGGAAAGGAAATGTGTCTTCCTCTTCTCCCTGACTGACATGGAGAGGGAAGAGCAGTCAGCTCTGCAGCCTTATTTAAGAGCAGAAAGCATCTGCTGTGCTCCAAAGGAATCTCCTCCATTTCCACTACACAGAATAAGGTAGCGAAGCATCTGTACCCAAGTGAAGCAGTATCTTCGCATAAGGCTTACTAAGGGTGCTCGCGCAATTTTTCAAAAGCCCACAAGGCGGACTTACACGTGATGATGGGCGCAATCACACGCATTCAAGGCAGTCGTGCGTTGTTTGCCGACCACGAACTAAATACCTCACACATCAAGGTATACAGTCGGCAAACAACACATGACCGCCTTGAACATGTGTGATCGCGTCCATTGTCATATATAAGCCCACCTTGCGGGATTTTGAAAAATTGCAGGAGCAGGTCGTGCAACTGCGACTTGCTCGTATAAAAGCAGCCTCAGGCTAGTAACCATTCCATCTTCCACTTTTAAGCCAAGTATTTTTCTTGCACACTGAATAGAGTTGGAACTCGGAAGAGATTTTCTCTAGGGAGAGAGATTGTGAGAATTGCAGTCTTAGAGGGGATTCACACGTGCATTTAAATCGCACAATGCCGCCGCGGCAGCTGTGCGATTTAAAAGCACGTCTGACTGCGCCCATAGTGTTGTGAAATTTGTAGATGTTTTTAGGTGACTAAGAAACAGGATTGAGACTTCCATCTCACATGGATATGAATCTCTCCAGATTACCATGTGGGCAGAGAAGTATAAAAGAAGGTGGAAGAGTCATAGCTTACAAGCAAGATGGTCTATGTTAGACTGTTCCCTGCATCACCCTTTGTAGGCATAACTTCTGGACACTGGGCATTAGTGGCAGGTAGGGCTGAGCCCCATCAGAAATCAATACAAAAGAAAAATAAAGTTAAGAATCACGTTTGTTTCCATGTGACTGTGCTTACTTACACACACACACACACAAAGAGAGAGAGAGAGAGAGAGAGAGCGAGAAAGCAGTCAGGAATGTGGCTGGCAGGCATAAGTAACACGTCTTGGGGCTAGCTAGCCCTAGCCCCATTGGCAGGCCTAGAGAGGAAAGGAGAAGTTCCTTTTTCTAGCTGCCTAGTTGTGTAGATTGGGCAGCTTGGGGCTAACCCTGGAGAATGTTAAATACACCAGTATGTGGCTCTACTGCTACTTCAGCTATCTGTTGAAGCTACTGCTGCTTTCTCCACTTGGACTCCTTATTAGGAGGGACTTCTCTTCTCACTGGGTAATCCCCCAAATCAGCTTGTGCTCCTCAGAACACTCTTGCTGTTAGCTGGCCAACAAGGAGCTTCAAAACACCAATACTGGGTGGGCAGCCTGCAGAGAGAAAGAGCAAGTAACATAGGCCGCTTTTAGACGAGCGGCGCTCCAGTTCGCGTTGGCGGCGCGCATATTTTGAAACTTCTGCCTGGTCTAATTAGACGAGACGGAAGTGGCTTAATATTGCGCATATTACGGCTGAGGCGCATTTTTTAAGTGCGCGAATTAAATACCTCGATTATGAAGTATTTAATTCGCGCACTTAAAAAATGCGCCTCCGCCGTAATATGCGCATATTAAGCCACTTCTGTCTCATTTAATTAGACCAGGCGGAAGTTTCAAAATATGCGCACCGCCAACGCGAACTGGAGCCCCGCTCGTCTAAAAGCAGCCTCAGTCACAGGTTGGTGAGTGTGTGGTGAGGCCATGCAGAGCAGGACACAGAGTAGGGGCAGGTTGGTCTTGTAGGAGGAGACTGGATTTCTTTCTCTGTCTCAGACAGGTCTGCAGTGCAGCAAGCTGCTCGCTGTGAGGAGCGAGAGTGGAATAAATGTCCCAGTTTCCATCTCACTCCCCTTCTTAGTTGCCCTCCCTTGGGTAGGCTAGTTTTGGTTGCTCCAGATGTAGGACCCACTGGCTCTGTAGCAGTGATGTGGAAACGGCTAGGGGTCCAAATGCAGTCTGTGGCTAGTTTTTATTTTGCCCCTTTCCAGTCCCTGGATCTGGTCCCTAGATCCAGTTCCTACTCACAAGCACCAAAAGAGTGAGCTCAGGGTAAGGGAGCAGAGATAAGGGCAGGCACTCAAGGATGGGGGACAGATCCATCACAGATCAATAATCTGGATCCTCCTCTTCCTCATCACACCCCCTGGCACTCTCGCCCTCCCAACTTCTATGCAGTCCTCTGAGCTTGTATTAATTTTCAAAGTAGCCTCTGGGAGGGAAAATGTTCCCCATCTCTGCCCTATAGGAATCCCCTCTCATATGTGGGAAGGGAAATGAGGTTAGTTCCACCTGTCTACAAACTACATTCCCAAGTGTGTGTGTGTGTGTGTGTGTGTGTGTGTTGAGGAGTCTGGGATGTGTGTACCTGTGGGTAATCTTGAGATATACCATCCCACCCAGCTCCACCAAAAATGTAAGCACCAGCCAGAGCCATTGAGTTGGGAAGATGCAGAGCAGAGGGTAGTACTAAAACCCGTGGCAAATTTCAGTGGACTAAAAATACATTGCTACGTCTTCACCTCATAAACAGGAAGATCATGCACATCCAACAAGAAATGAATAGAAGCAACAGAAGACAAACAAAAAGCTGGACGGATCTCCAAAAGAAAGAATAGTCCTGCCACATTTGCAAGAGCAGTCTATTTATGTTAGGGGATGAACATAATAGCTGTGCATCTTGTAAAGCTAGCCAGGTTCTCTTTTTGCAAGTCCCCTTGAGATCATTACTAAGTTCACAGATGGAGGATTCTGGACAGTCTCCTCCCACTGTAGCTTGCTTTTCTTCTCAAGAATGGAGATGTTAACATTAAATTTCTCTGACTGAGTGACATCTTTGCAGAATCATCTACTGGAACTACTCAACTGAACCACTGATTTTTGGTAATATTTGAATGTAGGGTTTTTTCACACAAATCAAAGTTCTCCCTGGGGAATCTCAAGATAACTGAGGCATGAACCATTAGTTCCCCTACACAGCTTCACACTCATACTGGTTCCTCTCTTTATCATCAGAAAACTTGAATTGTGTACGAACTCCTGCAAAGGCCTCAAACACTGATCCTCCAGGTTTATAGGCAGCAGCAGTGGAATCCAGTCTGCTACCAGGCTGCTGCAATGAAGCAGTGGATCACAACTCTATAGCCCATTGCAAACTTGGCTCCATTCTCTCTGGTAGACTCCTTAATGGCCACCGATAACCCACAACCTGATTGGCCAGAAACTCCTCCATAGCTTCCTGGGTCCTCCTGAACTCCTGTCCTGAACAGTGGGACAAAGACAACCAATTCTGGCTCTACTAGCATTGCTGCTTGCTGAGCTCCCGGCTGCTCCTGTCTACCCCTGGACTCTGATAGGACTGATTCCCTGGAGCCTGACCTCACCTTCCCCAGACATCTACCAATCCTTGGCTCTGTTCAGACTCTTGCCTTGCCCCGACCTTGCCTCATGGCTGGGATCTTGATACCTTCAAGCAAACCCTACACATCTACCTAGGGAGGTATAATTAAACACCAGCCTGAAAAATCCTGATACTTTCCTCCTCAACAGCTGTAAGAGAAGAGTGAAAAATCCATTTTACATTCACAGGGCCAGATCCAGGCAAGTGCAGAATGTGTGACCACACAGGGCATAATGTGTTGGGGAGCCCAGAGCGCCCCCCAATACATGGCCTTCATGAATAAACTTGTAATGAGAATGTGAGTGTGAGAAGCACTGGTGTAATACATGCCCGCATAGCTTCAAACATGGGGAGTCTATGGAAGGTGCACTGTGATTTAGCAGGGGCCTCTGATGGAACCGCCCCATTAGTAAATTAGAAAGAGCATATACTTAGCACATGGGCCTGTAACGTAGAGAGCCACAGCCTCTAAAAGGGAAGTTATATTTAAATGAGCATCAAAAATTAATTACAATAACATTTGCTCTGTAGTGTGTATGTCTGTCAAACCTTCCTATCAGGAGGGGCTCATACCATCATTTTGTACGAGGCCTCAGTTTCTCTGCATCTGGCACTGCCTTTTCTTCCTGTTCCCTTTGCTTACCATTTAAGAGATAAGTATCAACAATCCATCCTCCCATCTCCACCTTTCATTCATTTTGCTCTGCCAGCTACATTCCACACTGTTCTGATGAAATGAGAAACACAGAGAAGACCCCACCACACCCTTATTACTTTGACCTGTTTCCTAGGAATGGCAGCTACAGGTACGGATTAATCCATAACTTCCCGTAGTGGGCTGTTATGGAGTTATCCATAGCATTCTGTAACAGAGGTCCGCAAAACTACAGAACTGCTGTTACAGATCCCCCCCTCCCTCCGGGCCAAGGCCCTGCTATGGTACTTACAGGCCTCAGGGTGAGCTTGAGTGCGGGTCCAGTGGGCTGCTACTTCACCGAAGGTCGGGGGGGGCACTCCTCCTGTGTGGAGGAGTCCCCCCAGAAGGCTTCCCCATCACGGTGAGCTGTGGATATCCCTGCTCCACAGTGTGCATGCACAAAATGGCCACTGGGGGCCAATCTGTGCATGCACAGCCATTTTGCAAAAGGGAAGCTATTTTGCGCATGTGCCAATGACCTCCTTTCCTACTTAATACTAAGAAGAAAGAAGTAAATATCTTCCACATTGTCCCCTTTCTTGTTTTTAAGGGGAGGAAACGAGGCACGTCTAGCTGCTTGTCCACATACAGATTTTCACGTGAGATTCAGTCTCTCACGTGAAAATATTCTACACATTAATTTGGTGGTGAGCTATATGCCCATGTTACCTTTTACCTGGGGCATGAATCCATTATTGAAAATAATGGATCCATGCCCATGTTACTGCCTTCCCCCCATCGGGCGGGGGAGGGGGGGAGTGCTAGGAAAAGTCTCACCTCCAACCACCAAAGTGAAGAGAAGAAAATTTGTGAGCAAGTGAACAGCACAGTTATTGCATGTGGGGAAGTATATTTTTGACTGAACCAAGGGAATAAGGGACTGAAGAAATGTTGAAGATTTTGGGGAGGGTGGGTATGGAACAGATATTAAATCTGAATGTTTTCTTTCCCTCTAGGCAATGAGGATGTAACTTTCTTCCTGATCCCTTTGGAGGTATCTCCCTCTTTTGGCTGCAATCCACAACCCAGTTACTGCAGAGTAACCTGCGTTGAAACCCTGTGGGTGGTTTGTAGATTGTGGCCTTTGCCTTTAAAAGGTTTTCAGGTTTGAAATCTGCTCATTTCTCAGTGTTCCAGTGCATCTTAGGACATTTTAAAATGGACATGGTGGGGGCGGGGTGTGGTCCATGTGCACCATGTGGAGCATCGACACATGTTCAGTGAGGGGGGGATGGGTTTAAACAGGCTGGAATGGATGAGCACTGGGTGTGCACCCCTACCCATGCACCGCCCACTCCTATCCCGCATGGAGCATCCTGGATTTTTCCCTGATGCTCTGTGCGTGGGTGGTGCGTGGGCAATGGGAGTGAATGCCCACCCATGCTGCCTTCAGATGGGCACTTGGGTGGGTGGATCTGCATGGGCACATACTGTTTAAAAATGGCCTTCATGTATGTTTAACTGTGACATACAAGAAGTATCTAAACACGCTTCCAGAAGAGAGAAATTTTGTGGGGTTGTACTGATGGTTCTGCACAAATCAAAAACCACCTACGAATACTGTGGAGAAACTCTACAAGTCTGCAGTGAAGAAATTCATGAGCAATAGCTAATAAAAATTAGAGTGGCCAGACACTGAAGTCTTAAATCCCTGAGTATTTTCATTCAAGGCACAAAGAAATAAATTCAGCTTTGCAAGGATAAAGAAATCGGCCTGCTTTGAAAGATATCACTTTCCACCTAAAGGAGAATTAAATAGTCCCTGGGCAGTGCTGACAGTGATATTGAGAGTACTACTGGTGTTTTAGCCACTGACTATCTACCGACAGTGGCAGTTCTACAGGGCACACATGCTATGGCATAGCCTATTCTGGTTTATGTCAAATGCATTATGATCTTTACCCATTGCTATAAATTGGTTTTGAGGGCACCTTTGTGTGTAAGCTTTTTCTTTCTACTTTCAAAATGTCACATGCCTACTCTGCTTAGAGAAGGCAATGGGGAATGAGCATCACTGGTAGTGCTATTTTAATTTAAATTAGTCATTAAACGCTTTACACTTTTACGTTTTTAAAAAAATCAGTATTTTAAGCACTCTCATCCTCCACTGTAAATTTCCTCCGAAACAGACCTTTAGAAGTCAAACAAACTGTACAGCACAAGAACAGGGAAGCTAGTTTTGTGTAGGTAAGGAGTAAAGTTTAGTTCAGATATTCCCAAACTTGGGGTTTCTAATGTAAGTCCATTCACTTAGTTACTCTAGTTTATACTGATTTGTAATGCACTAAGTGCTCCAGGTGAAGATCTTCCAAAAATAGTATATTAAAAAAAAATCACATAAAAATGGATTCACCTCATGGGCAAACCAAGTGTAAAATATTTACAAATAGAAATGGTTTAGGAAATGGAGTAAACATTTTCCATTCTGACAAGATATTGGCAGGGCAATTAAATTTAATTTCTCATCTTTGCAAAATTCCTTTAGGCCAAACAGCATTGAGTTAATGCCAAGAGCCAGCAATAATAATGCCACTATGTACAAATACGTCTAGAACAAATTCTGTGGAACAAATTCTGGTCACAATCCTGGAACCATTTACTCATGTAACACAGTAACACATGAAGTGCACATTACTTCATGTGTCACTGAAGTTAGTGGGACTTTTTGTGAGCAAGTGGTTTTAGGACAGCAGTCTTTAGCAATTTATTGCTTTCCATGTTATTTAGCTCCAATCCTCCAACAGTGGCTACAGTCCTGAAAATGCCAGTTGCTAGAGTAGTCTCATAGACCGCGAGACCGCCTCAAGCCTCAGGTCATCTCGCGGCCCTTGCAGTCGACCAAGGACACCCAACTCGAAGTCCCCTGAGCATGCCGGGTGGTGATGGCAGGGAGGGCGTTCTCGGTGGCTACACCTCGGCTGTGGAATTCTCTCCCACTGGAGGTCCATCTGTCCCCTGGCCTCCCATCTTTCCGCAGATGTTGTAAGACCTGCTTATTCTGCTGGGCCTTCGGAGAGGGGTTGGGGATCGGTTTTACTTGCTACATGCTATTTTATGTGTCCATTTTATATATTTTATATATTGTGGTTAGATGGTTTTATTGTTATGTTTTTATGTTGTTCGCCGCCCCGAGCTGCCGAGGTGCAGGAGGGTGCGGGATAAAAGTATTTTGTAAATAAATAAATAAAAATAGAAGCTATTGGGACTAATCTGGATTAAGTGATTTGAGGACTGCAGCCACTGTTTTAACTCACTCTGTTGTCTTTAATCATTAACAACCAAGAATTATTGGATTGAATTTGTTAACTTGTTAACACTTGAATTTGTTAACAAAGATGTTAGAAATCAATTGCAATGCTGTAACATTCAGAGCATCTGCACCTTAGCTCAAAATCCTGCTCAGCTGTATTATGACAGGACCTTATCCTTTATTTCTTGTAGACAGAACATCTTATAACACTTAATCCTGTAGGGTGCTGATCATTAATGTTTTCATTAATGATCTGGAAAGGGGAGTAAGGAATGAGGTGATCAAATTTGCAGCCGACAAAAAGTTATGGTAGTTGAAACACGAGTGGATTGTGAAGAATTGGAGGGAAATCTTGTGAGACTCAGTGACTAGGCATCTAAATAGCAAATTAAATGTATTATGGACAAGCCACCCTTAGCCTTTTTTAGGGAAGGGGTGGATACAAATTTAAATAAATAAGTGCAAAACAATCCAAACTGTATGTACATAATGCCGGGTTCTAAATTAGAAGTTAGCACTCAGGAAGGAGTCAGTGGGGTCCGTCCCATACCCTGCAGATCCTGTGCGCACCACTGCGCACACACATGGTTTCCACACAACACAGTGTGACCACAATGGAGGCACACATGGTTTCTGTGTGGATTTCGACACAAGCATAGGATCAGTCCCATTGTGGACAATACGTTGAAATGAAATCCTCAGCTCAGTGTGTGGCGACCGTCAAAGCAAACAGAATGTTCGGAATTATTCATAAAGTGATGGAGAATAAAACTGAAAATAACATAATGGCACTATATAAATCTATGGTGAGTTGGCACCTTAAATATTGTGTGCAGTTCTGGTTGCCCCATCTCAAAAAATATATAGCAGAAATAGGAAAGATACAGAGAAGGGCAACAAAAAATGATAAGAGGTATGGAACGGCTCTCTTATGAAGAGGCAGTGGATAGGTTGGGGCTCTTCTGCTTGGAGAAGACAAATGAGAGGGGATAGGATAGAAGTGTATAACACATCATGAGTGGTGTAGAACAAGTTAATAGTGAACAGTTATTTACCCTCTCAAGTGGGTCATATTTTATTCTGCTGTCATCTTTATTACAGCTTTAGAACAGAGTGCCTGAGTGCTTTATTTCTTAAACATCCAGGAAGGTCTCATCACGTTTTGGTGGAAATAGCCCTAAGCAATCATGACCCTGAAATTACAGGTCAAGTTATTTCTTTTCTAACGAAGGCTTTTGGTTATCGGAAATCGTTTTTGGAATTTAAAATGCCGGTGAATTAAGATGTTGTTTAAATGGGTAAATATTATAATGTTTGTAAAGTTATATTGGGTTTTACTATCTTTGGAATTTGTCCATGGGTTGGACATTTTAGTTTTATATTGTTATGTATATGTATGTGTATATGTGTTGGCTATGACCACTGGTCTTGTAAAATAAAGCTGAATTACTACTACTACCCTCTCACATAGTACTAGAAGTAGGGGGACACTCCATGAAGCTACTACACTCTGCCACTAGCTGGTAGCAGATTTAAAACACATAAAAGAAAGTATTTTTCACTCTATGCACAATTAAGTTGTAGAATTTGTTGCCAGAAGATGTGGCTGAGGCCAATAGCTGGGTTTAAGAAAGGGTTGGACAAATATCTGGAGAATAGATCCATTAGCAGCTATTAGCCAGGTAGGTTTGAGAAATGTAACCTCTTACTGTTGGGAGCTGTGAGTGAACAACAGAGAACGGATCGCCCCATTGTGACCTGTTGGGTACTTCTTCCAAGCAACTGGCTGCTGTTGGAGGTTGGCCACTGTCGGAGACAGGTGCTGGACTTGATGGACCATTGGTCTGATCCAGTATGGCTCTACTTATGTTCTCATGTTCTTATGTTAATATAACTTGACTCAGCACGGCACTTTAGCAGATGATCAATTGCACCTTCCTTTTTGTAGGTTGGTCCAAAGTGAAACCCAAAACAGTAGAGATAGAGAAAGCTAACCAAACAAGAATATCTGAAATATGCTTCAAATGACAACAACCAACAACAACAACAAATATTCTAGTCAAACTTCTGTCTTACATTAGATGAACATTTTGTCCCTGAACTAACAGAATTTTTAATTAGTGTTTTCTTTAATCTTTTCTTCACAGTTCTGACCACTGGAGTCAGAGAAGTGGTCCTATTTCCCGCATTACAATGCTCATGTCTCTTCCTATATTATTTCTACAAGTGTCGTCCTTTGAAGTTTACAAAATACAGCAAACAAACACAGTGTGAACTTCTGTAAAAACTATAATTATAAAACTGTACCATAAATTAACACTGGCTATGAAAGCCACCAGTGGAAGTCCCACTATAAAAGTCCTGCTTGATGCCAACCTGATTAGGAAATAACACCCCCAAAACATTTTCCAGCATGGTAATTTTCAACCTATTTGTTGCATTTTTTTCCCCAATTTACCCAGCTTTTTCCAGAAAAGGCAATTTTCAGTTTATTTATTTCAAATGCACTTATGTAAGTTATCAGAATTGGTATATGTTTATTTTAACATCTGCAACATATTCAATATACAATAAGTATTAACATGTAGTGTTACTATAATCATGTATACAGTAATGTGAACGTACATAAAAAACTTTGGTATAATTTCTGCAAAAATTAAATACACCAGAATATCAAGTGCCAAAGGAATATTACATTCAGCATGTGTGAAGTGTTTTAAAACCATCTGTTGACACACTTTAGTAGGCCTATTACTTCAGAGACAGTGTTTAAAATGGCAGTGCTCAGAACTAGGCATCTACTATAACTTTGTCACATTTAGTGTATCTTCCTTTTTACATAAATATACCCTCTAATGAGAGACAGTGGCAATACGTAGATTGCCAGATCATCTGAGTGAAATGTACTTTAATAGAACATGAAAAGGTTACTCCATTAGTGACTTTAATATCCTATTACCAATATAAAGGCAATAAAAAACCAAGCATAGACTTGATAGACTTCCCACCTTACCCTGGATTTGTGAACCAGAAATATGAGCATTTGAACAGGTACTGAAGGATTTATATAGATTAAGCAGTTAATTTCAGAGCTAGAATCTAACATCATTTACCTAAAGAATTTGAATATATGACGATAGTTACATTTGTAAAATAAGAAATTTTCTTGACACAAAATTCAAAGAGGCAGTTATCCATTTTTACAGGTACAATTTTAGAACCAATAAGATTATCTGATTCATTGCCATCAGCAGATTATGACATTTTGACCAACTTGCTTCCTCCCACTACAGATATACAACATAATAATATACTGGCCAAATAATCTCAACACCTATAGCAGATACTGAAAACATGGTGTTGGAGATATCCTCGACCCAGAACCGAAGCCCACGGTATGGGGAGATAGACATGGAACTGGAGCCAAGTGGTATGCCAAATCAATAGGAACATTTGTTATTGGAACAGAGTCCCTAGTCCAGAATCAAGGACTGAGGCCACTTTTATACGAGGTGCTGAAAAGTGCCTCCTTAGTCCCGCATTGAAAGAAAAGCTGCCGCTGCCGACAACAGGGAGCACGTCACTTCCGGCAGCGCGGGGAGCATGTAAACACTCCCCACACGGCTTTTCTCTAAATGCGGGACTCAGCACCTCGTATAAAAGTGGCCTCAGCCTCCAGAGACCAAGAATACCTCACAGAAGGAAACTGGTCTGAGGAAGGGTCTTAGATCCAGAGTTGACATACGCATTTCAGTACAGAGTATGTTGCTTACATATCAGGCCAAAACTGGTTAGATAACATATGAAAAAGTACACGAAGGAATTGTTACAAGCCCATCACATCCTTGATGACATACATTGTTGGTTACTAAGCATCCCAGAGCGGCTACATTGTTGACAAGTAACACTGCTGCTGACTAGTAAACTAAACACAGGCCACAATCCCAGACCCCTCCGCATGGAATCCGCATGGATTTCACACAGCACAATGCATTCCCAATGGACATGCGTGCAAGTTTGTGGGGGGGATCCACGGGGCATGGGATTGGCCCCATTGATTCCAGAGGGTGGTTTCTATCCCTATAGTCACACTGGAGTATCCCTTTCCCATGAGATTAGAACAGGTTGGTGGGCTGGATGGAATCAGCGTGTCTGCTCCCCAAGGGTATACAGGGGCAAAGGGTAGATACAGCCCCTTGAATATGCACAGACCCTTCTTTGTAATCCTACCTCTGCAGCTGCATACAAGTCCTTGGATTTAAGATAACATGGTCCATCTGCTGATGGTTACATTCTATTTAGAACTATTCTGACTTAACCCACATACTTCCATGTATGCCAGGGGTCAGGTCCCTTTCAGTATTATACTTCTGCATCCCTTTCTCTTTCCTTAGGCCTATACCTGTATATACCTACACTTCTAATTCACATGGACAGCCATGAGTGCAGAATACTATTAAAACAGCATGCATTTGATATTGTCCACAGGGTGTTTTCAGATGCGATGATAGCATGGATTTCCACACTTTACCACATAGACCATCCTGAGGAACAGCCCAGGCCAAGCGCCACCAGTCTGTGCTATGGAGGCCAGACTGAGATAAAGTGGGCTGTCACATTTGATGGCCCACTCACACTTACCCCAGTCTGGGTCTGTGGTGCTTCTGGGCTGTCATGGTGGCCTCATAGGCCACCATGGTTGCTCATCAGGGAGTGAGGTGGGCCGCTCTAACCAGCACGGGGGCAGGGCCATGCAGACACACGTCCATGCATTGTCCTGTCCTCTCCCCGCCCACTCCCCAGCCCAACCACTGTCACATTTCTTAGACAATAAGGCCAAATCCTGCCCTGAGTGAGGGCCCTCACTTCAGGCAGAATTAAAGTGTGCACTGCCATGGCTAAACACACCCATAATCCAGCTGTTTTCAGACTTTTAAAACTATGGGTAAAAACAGATATGCGGCTGGCAGAACTGCTCCCCAGGCTGCCCTGGGGTGGAAGTTCCCAGGTGACAAAGCCCGGGTAAGGTCAGGGCACTGACTTGACATGACCATGGTCGGAGAACCGTCCCACCTCACAACAAATGTGCAGGTGACCAGCCCTGTCTGTGCTGTGCTCCCAGGACCTCATGGCCGCCAATGAGGCACAGTCATGGCTGCTGTCCATGGTGGGCCCCTGGCCTTGGGTGGTGTGCCATGGCTGCATGATAGTCCGCTTTGGCCTGGTCAGGCAGGCTGTAATCTCAGAGATTTTCTGAGGTCACAGCCTAGGATAGCCTCCAACATGGATAGAAATGGGCCAACATCTGGTGGCCCCAAAACAGATGTGCTTATGGGCCAACGTGGATCAACATCACGTCTGTTTTTACCCTATGTCCTTTGTTTTTCTTGTTTGTGGAACCTGATTCTATCAGCCACACACACACATACATATATACTGTGATTCTCTCTCCCCCTCGCCCTCATCCCTTCCCACCTTTCCCTTATCTCCCTTGATACTCCGTTCACCTCTATTGTTACTTCTGTTAACATAACAGCCTTACTCAGAGCAGACAACAGTGATTGGCAGCTGCCCTCCATCTCATGTCTCCCCCCATACACACCTTATTCCAGTCTGAGAATCTCTGGGTTAGCATGCCACCATACATTTTATTGTTCTTCAGTATTTACAGTTTAATAAAACTATTAAGCCACATCAGTTTGTCACATATGTTAATACATGCTTCTTTGATTCATTCTGTGTAGGAAACTAAATTTTCAGTCACTGAATGCTTGACAGGGGACTGTAGAGTTTGAATCCAGTGGTTTGCATAAACCTGCCTGATCCCTGTATAGTAGCAAATGAAGCCCTTTCTCCAGGGTTGCTAAGAGAGCCTCAATACCCAATCACTGCCCTAGAAATTCACAGGAAGCATGTGGAATTTAGGATGCACACAAATGACATCAGCGTATATCAATCAATCCAGAGGAACCCAATTCCACTTTTGTGTGTTAACATGAGGATGGAGTTTAGCCAATCTAAAGAAGAGGAACTTTTAAATAGAAGGACTCTGGAAGATTTAAAATGTGAGTGATCCCAAGGGAGGGAGTGACAGTACTTCTGTTGATGTGACTAGAAAGAAGCAGCAGAGAGAAACTTTACTGCTAGGGAACAGATTCCATCCATGAGATTCCAGCCCTTCACCTTACACTGAGTTTGGGGTACACTGAGTTTGAGTGAGAGAAATCCTATAGTGCAGGTTGTCTATATTGTCAATGTCCTATTAATTTCCTATCTAAATAAACCTTAAATACTTTTATAGGAGCAATACTTGAAGACAGTCTTGGCTGGAACAGATGCACACAATTTGTTACATTGGGTGATTTCAGACGTTACGGGGCCCTTTGGCCCTGTACCGAAATCACCCTATTAATTCCCTGCCAGCATCACCCCGTCATGCCGTATCAGACGTGCTGGGGGGATCCCGGTGGGGAATCTGGGAGGGGGCGGGGCTTCACGGCGCAACGTGTGGCCGCACGGCCCTGCCCCCTCCACGCACCCCGCCACCCGCCCTCCGGGGAGACAGGCGGGCGGCGGGGCCACTGAGGCCGCCACGTCGGGCTGGATGCGCCGGTGATCCCAGGCTGTGGCGCCCGACCAGACGATACGCCGGTGTTCACCCCGGCGTGGGATTGCATTCAACACGCGGCGGCCGGCGGTCCCTCCGCTTCGGCCGCTCGCGTGGTGAATGCAATTCCACGCCGCGGTAACATCTGGGGGGAAACATCCGTTTCCCCCAACAGACGTTAGGAGATCACAGCCACCACGCGGAATTGAGCGTGGTTGACTGTGATCTTGTAACGTCTGAAAATACCCATTTGCCTCCAAAGGAGGAGAGAAGCAAAGCAGAAACTTGGAGTATTATCAAACAAGAGGATAGCCTATTGGAGTCTGTGCTTGGTTTGTGTAGTCTCCATGCACCCTCCAATTACACGATTAGTGTATCCAGCCTAATAAACAGGCAGCCCTCTTCATGTGCTTGTGGCAACTTCCTCCAGTGTCACTAGTGATTTCCCTCCCTGTGCCCGCCTCTCAGCTGAGAGGTGTACTAGAGATCGCCTTTCCCCCTACCCTGCATTCTCCCTCCCTCCCCACCTCTCAGCTGAGATACTGTGGGGGTGGGAGACTGCAGGTTAGGGAGAACTCTAGCATGCCTCTCAGCTGAAAGGCGGCTGAGGGGAGGGAGTTGGTTACCGCTCCTGCCTCTCAGCTGGCTAGGCATGCTAGGCAGGACTCTATGTGCTGGTGGGCCTGGATGACGGCAAGGCTGCAGGCTAACCTAACTGATGAGACACATGGGCATCCATTATCCATGATTGGGCTCATCAGGGGTCCCACCATTTTTCTTCACCCCAGGCCCTGCAAATTCTAAGGCCAGCCCTGATCTGAAGACAAAAACCAGGTCTGCCTGTGGGCTATATTCAGTAACAATGTGCATCTCAGAATCAACTCATTTAAGCAACCTAATGTCTATGTGATGCTAAATTTGTGAAATTGAGTTATTCAAGAAATAAGCAAAATATGCCATATTTCATGAAATAGGCAATGCATTGCCTAATTCGTGAAATCAGCAAATCCTCCACCTAATTCATAAAATAGGTGCTGTTTATTTCATTACTTAATCAGAGATTTTGCCAATTTCTGTGCCATTGTCAAGTTCATAAATTGGGCACTATTTTGCTTATTTCATGAATTAAACAATTTCACAAATGTAGCGCAATGAGAAACCCCCTGCCTTTAGCAGGAGGTGACATATGTGGGGTCTGGACCTGGATCACAGTGCCCTTCTCCAACCCAGGCACATAGGTGCAGGGATGCCCCTTTGGTCGGCTTCTGCATGCCTGGCACATAGCCAATCAGGAGGGAATAGGACACCTGGGGGGTGGGGACTGGTGAGGGAATATATGTGCCCCATTGTCACATGAGCAGCCTTTCTGCTCATCAGCTACCTATGGAAAGAAGTCAAACTGGTAATGGAACACTGAGGGAAGGGAGGAGAGTGTCAGGGGGTGGGGGTGGTACGTGGAGGCATTGTGGAGAGAGCCCAAAGGGTGACTCCCTCCTTAACTCCCTAATGCGACATCTATATTGCTAAATTAACATCAAATTACAAGAGACATTCTGGCCCTTGCAAACACTGTGAAGTTTGGACCTATTTTAAATTAAGTGGGACACCTCAGTTCAGGCAAGTAGGGATGGTTGAACAGAACGCGGTTCAAATGTTTGGATGATCGTTCGTTAGTTTTGAAACCTGAGTTCGGGTTCGATGGTTTGGTTCAGCCGAATTTGGTTTGGCCGAACTTGGCCGAACATTCAAAAATAGCGAAATCGAAACCAAAACTGAAACGAAACCGAAACCTAATTTTTGGCCCTGGAAAGACGTTTTTCCTGCCTCCGAACTCATCCAAACTCGTCTGAACATGACCGAACTGTTTGGTCATTCGAGAGTTCTGTTCGGACGTTCGGATCGGACGTCCGAACAGACTGAGTTCGGTCCGAACTCCAAACATCCGAACCGTGTTCGCCCATCCCCACAGGCAAGTTATTCTTCATGGAGCTGGAGCGTAGAAGACACACACACGCGCACACACGTAAGATCATCCAGTTAAATTTGCAGGGCAGGGTACATGGGTCCAGTTCTTAGACTTCTTAGTCCTTGAGCAACTAAGCAAACAAGAGGGTGTTTTCAAATGAGATGCTACCCCACATGGCCACCCAGGAGCCATGGAGCAGACTGCGCGTCTGAAGGTGGAACGGCTGGATGAGCAGTCCTGTGAGCCACAGAACAACCACTTATGGTCGTGCATGGACCAATGCCAGGAAATCCAGGGTGTACTGTGTGTGTCCAGCCAAATGTATGATGGCTGGCATGGACGCTTCCGTGGCTGAGTAGCCATGCTGGGAGCCACCCATTTAAAACGCCCCTTACTCACTCCACCTGCATGAGTTCTCTGCAGCAGCACCACTCGGTGGCCACAGAACCACACTTACCCCCCTTTCACACACACCCCCATTGCTCTTCTCATTTAAAAACATCCATAGTTAACCTAGCTTGGGACCTTCCCCTTCTTGTTTTCCCTTTTGTTTCAAAAAGTATAGTTTTTCTTTCTGCATCTCCAGGAAGAGTACTAGGGATGGGGGAACAGAACCGAGTTCAGAAATTCAGTTTGGTTCAGTTCAGAAATTTGGTTCGGTTCGATTCGGAAGTTTGGTTCGGTCAGCCGAACTATTCGAGTTTGGTCTGAACTCTGAACTTCCGAACAAAGTATGAAAATTCAAACCCCATTGAACTAAATGGAATATTATCTTTTATGGATGGGTGAACAGAGCCATTTTCGGAAATTCGGCTCGGTTCAGTTCGGTTCGAAAATCGAGTTCCGTTTGGTCGACCGAACTGGTTGAGTTCGATCCAAACTCCAAACTTCTGAACTGCGTTCGCCCATCCCTAAAGAGTACAGTAAAACAGATCCTGACCTTAAATCTCCCTTACTACCCAATTAATACCACTGATGATGGCCATGGCCAATGGTTCCCTTCTGTTCCTCCTTCCTATTTTTAGAAGGTTGCAGAATTTCCATGGGTGACAGCTGTAGAGGGAAACTGTGCTGGATTGAGCATTCTAAGTGCAACTATCACACTTTTACTAGATGGTTGCAAAGCTCATAATTTTTATGGGATCAATCCTAAACTAGGACTGAGATGAGAAGCATTACACAGAATCCAAAAATCAGGACCGAACTCTTGATGAGATAATATTTAAAAATAAATTGTTGGGGCCCAAGCCTTCCCCAGAAGTCACACCCCTGCCCTCAGAGCTTGTCGGAGCAGGGAAATGAACCACATTTTCCATCTAGCAACCCAACCACTGGGCTTTCCTGCTTCTCTACAGCTGAATATAAAACAGGAGCTCTTGTAGTTTAATCTATATGATGACCAACACAGGGGGTGGGCAGGAAAGCCATTAATGAAAACCAAATAAGCCACTGAGGTATTTTTTTACTTCCCCCCCCCCCACCCCAACCCTGAAATGGACAAGATTGGTCTTTTCCTGGCCTTTTGCATCTCAGGACATACACAGCTACTGGGAATACTGTCCTCCCTCTCCCCCTCCTTGAATTTCATTTCTGGGGCTGTCCCTTAAATTAAGGGGTCAGACCCCTTTCTGATGTAACCTGCCCCTTATGGAGCATTTATGCTGAGACAAATATCTCTGGTGCATTTCCAATATTTTCTCTGAAGACCTTCCCTTGGAGATAAGACAAACTGTGACAAGGGCCTATGATGTTTTGTGTTGCTCTAGTCCTTACTATTGTAGAAAAAGCACCCTGCATGCTCTTAGTTTACTCTACATGGATTTACTCTGTCTCCCTTGTTTTTTAGCAGAGGGGAGAATACAAGCATCTTTCATTTCTCCTCCCTAGTTCTGCAAAAGAAACCGAAGCTTTGGATTAGGGATCTCAAAGAGGAAAACGAAATGCATAGGGTCTGGAATCCTAAGCACACTTACTTATAAGAGTAAATTTTGAGTAATTCATGAGTAAGTTTGTTTGGGATTGCAAGAAGAATTGCTGACTAGGCTTTTGTTGTTGGTGGCAGTGGTTTTTTAATACTCCCTTAGAAGAGAAAATTTCATCAACATTAATCACAAATGTAGGAGCGCTATCATAATGTAGATTCCTCATTAAAAGTGACATGAGTACAATGTCACTTTGATATATACAGTTGGTAGATTACTAAAAGCTTTCATCTCTTTACATTACTCCTACAATTCCCCCCCGCCCCCAATAACTCGGCATTCATCCTCCCCCTCCGCCCCGCCCCCCCTTAACAGAGCTACAAGAAAAAACAGAGCTTACTGACTGAGAAGTCTAAACAACAGCAGACTCTACTTGTAAATACTACTTTTCTTCTCAGGAAGCCAGGGCTTTTTTTCACACTGTGATAAAATGTCAAACATGCCACTAAAATGCTACTTTAAAACAGTTTGAGAAATTCTCTATACTGTACTAGTCTTTCTTTGTGTCTTTGCTTAAAAGAAACATTAGCCAGTAGATTCTTTTCACTCCTACGTGTGGACTTGAAACAATTGTCCCTGTTTCTCATAATGATGATAAGGTTATATTTATAGCTTAGTTGACAGTCCAGTATTATTCTTCTGTGTTATTACATTTCTGTCCTTTTGTTCAATTGCCCCTGTATATTTTTCATATGTTTGCTGCCTGCAAGAAGAGTATGTTTACCAGGTACATGTGAATGCATATCTCTGGAAGAAGGGGTATGTTTTATGTCAGACTTCACACAGTGGTGAGTTTTTCAATAAATATTATTTCAAAAAAGATTTGTATACCAGGATACTATTGATTATATTGTTTTTTAAAAGATAGCTCTCTTTGGTGGGATGGGTTTTGTAGCATTGGGTGATTTCAGACGTTACGGGGCCCGTTGGCCCCGTACCGAAATCACCCTATTCATTCCCCGCCGGGGTCACCCCATAACGCCACAACAGACGTGCCGAGGGGATCCCCGCAGGGAATGTGGGAGGGGGCGGGGCCGCGCGGCACAATGTGCGGCCGCACAGCCCCGCCCCCTCCATGCACCCCGCCGCCCGCCCTTCAGGGAGATGGGCGGGCGGCGGGGCCACTGCGGCGGCCGCGGCGGGCCGGAAGTGCCATGGCCCAGGATCCCGCCGGGGATCCTGGGCCGTGGCAACCGGCCAGACGTTACTTTTTGTTGGTCCCTGCTGGGGGTCCGTTTGACCACGCTTCCCAGGACATTCCCCCGGCTAGCCCAGGAAGCATGGTTCAAATTGACCCCATGTGGGGATTCACCATGGCGAACATCTGGCGGCCTCCAAACAGACGTTCGAGACACAGTGACCACAGGTGGGTATTCACCGTGGTTCACCGTGATCTCGTAACGTCTGAAAATACCCATAGTTACCAATGTTCTTGCTTAGTGAGTACACAGGTTTGTGGTTTTACATTTTTACAAATACAGTATTTAATATATGAAGGATATTAATGTATTGTTTTCAATTTTTAGGATAAGTGAACATCGAATATCCACAAACAATATACTTTGGACAAAGAATATTTTCCAG
>QEPC01004437.1:37434-62326 GCA_003113815.1 Sphenodon punctatus | reverse complement strand
ATATATATATATATATATATATATATATATATATATATGGAAAACACATTATCGGCTGTTTTTATGCTATGTGGCTGAAAATTGGAGTGCCTATACCCCCAATAGAATGCATTATGTGCACCAAATTTCAAAACAATTGGATAAAGGAATATGATTTTAGAAGCAGTTGAGATATATATATATATATATATATATACACACACACACATGTATGTGTGTGTGTGTGTGCGAGTATATATTTAAACACAAGTATACCTAGAATTACTAGCAGCAAATGATAATTGATGCGTGCAGACACATGGGTGAACATTGGCTCAGACTGGCTCACGTGGGTTGATTTCAGATGTGACGGGGCGGCGTTGGCCCCGTCATGGAAACACGCTTTTGATTCCCCACCGGAATTGAACCGTCACGGCCAGCAGACATGCCGGCCGATCCTTGTGGGCTATCTGGGGGTGGGGGAAGGGCTTTGCGGTGCAACATGTGGCTGCACAGCCCCACCCCCCCACACTCCTGAGGCCACCTGCCCGCCCCCTGGGGTATTGACCACAGCCTGGAATCAGTGGCGAGCATGGCCGCCGATTCCGGGCTGTGATCAGAGGCAAGACAAGACATTACCATGCTCAACCACGGTGAATCCCATCATGATTGAGCGTGGTAATGTCACATCTGTTGGGGGGAAAAAGTGATTCCTGCCGGGTGTTCACCCCCAGCGGGAATCACTTTGACCATGCTTTCGGAGATGATCCCCGGACCATCCTCGAAGGGTATTTTCAGACGTTACAAGATCATGCTCAACCACAGACAATCCCCTGTGGTGGGGAATGGTCCCGTAATGTCTGTTTGATGCCCACCAGATGTTCACCACAGTGAACCGACGGCGGTAATCAAAATAACGATGCTTTCAAGGATGGTCCAGGGACCATCTCCAAAAGCATGGTCAAAGTGATTCCCGCTGGGGGTGAACTCCCGGCGGGAATCACTTTTTGCACCCAACAGACGTGATGTTACCATGCTCAACCACGGTGGGATTTACCGTTGTTGAGCATGGTAACATCTTGTCTGGCCTCTGACCATGGCCTGGAATTGGCGGCCATGCTCTCCACCAATTCCCGGCCATGGTCAATACCCCGGGGGGCCTCGGGAGCATGGGGGGGTGGGGCTGTGCGGCTGCACATTGCACCGCGCAGCCCCTTCCCCAGATTCCCCACAGGGATCGGCCTGCACGTCTGCTGGCCGTGACGGTTCAATTCCAGTGGGGAATCAAAAGAGTGATTCCGTGACGGGGCCAAAGCCACCCCATCACATCTGAAATCACCCAAAAGTGTGGTTATTTTGATTCCCGCCAGAGGTTCACTGTGGTGAACATCTGGTGGGCATGAAACAGACGTTACGGGACCATTCCCCACCACAGGGGATTGTCTGTGATTGAGCGTGATTTTGTAACGTCTGAAAATATCCATGGTGAGCCCATGATGCCCCAGGCCTCTGCCATGAGTGGAGGATCTGAGGCACATGCGAGTGTGGATCTTGCAGCCACCTAATAAACGGGCAGCAAACACAGGCTGAACACCTTCCTGGTGTGAGCTATCATCGCATTTATAAACACCCATAATCTCTCACTTAGGAATAAAACAGGGCTATATGAAGTGCAATAAATGAAAATTTCAAAAGGATTTATTTAATAAAAATAAGACTTCATTTTCACATTTTCCAGCATCATGCAGTAGATCTTTGTTCTGGGCTTAATTGACTCTTTCAGAACAGAGCATTTATTCAGAACACTTTTTGCTCCTTTGATGTTATGTTATTTCAGCCTAAATTTCTTCAGAGACTGACAAACATGCACAGGTCCTTACTGTATCCACAAATTCAAGGAGCTCAGCCAGCCTAAAACCTTTATCTGTTATGAACTCAAAACTAAAATTATCTGTATGCCCAACCATTTTACATGTGACAGGTAACCAGTCACTTAAGTCAACTTGCACTTGAAGCTGAATTGTTGTTGGCATATGGATCTACATTAGTGAGCATCTCAAACCTCTAAATATGAGTTAAACTATATCCTCTGATAAATCTGTGCAACTTCAGGGGAAGTGTATGAACATTAGAGGAGCTATGTTGGATTTACAGCAACAAGAGAGTAGCCTTTGTCCAAGCCTTTAACACAAATATTTTATTTCTCCATGGAAATAACAGGTCTAGGAACAATGGTTGTATGCACTGGCCTTCCCAATTGAGCTATCAGTTTGCAACAAATGCAGACATCAAATTTCATTCTACTTAAATGGTATTATTTCTCTTCAGTGATTACACACTTCTATTCAGATTGCCTCAAGCATGTCGCCACCCCACCCCCAGGCATCTCATTCCCGTTGCATAATTGGATAATTATTCAATATCCCATTGGATAATGAGGATTCAAAAGTCAATAAATGTCTGTCAACCAAAAACTGAACACAGACACCAACTTAGACACTACATCATTGGACCTCAATAGTCCCAAAGGCAGTTCAAAACCTACAGCACACTTATTTTGGGATGAATAAGATCTGAAATGTCTAGTTCTCATCTTACTATGTATGCCATATATAAATAGTTTTATTTATTTATTTTACATATGCTTGACTGAACTCTAAATACCTTTGGATTTACTTAATTTAATGCAGGTCTTCCAAAAGCACTACATACAGTTGGGTATATTTACCTTCCCTTTAGTCCGAATGTCTGACTGGGCAGGCCCATGAAATAAGAAATCAGAGTGAAGGAAAATTATTCAGAGAGTCTTCTTATCCTACCTGCCCAGCAACCATTCACTCAGGAAGTCAATTTATATAGTGTTACAGCGTGAGTAAGAGATGGGACCACAATCTTGCCCTTACCCGATATTCAGTAAATGGCTTTTTAAAGAAATTAGAATTAAACCTTGCAGACAAAAACATCACCGTTATGATGGATTCCCTACACAGTTCCAAACAATGATTCAAATTCATCAAAGATTAATAAAATCACCTTTCTGGGAATCTAGTTTTATGAACTGAGAAATATAACAAAAGCTACATGAGCCTCAGACTACTTCCTAGCTGAGTAGTTCCCAGTTTTTTGCCTGTGATATCGCATTTTGAGACTTTAGTAGAATCTCATTACTCCACACAGTAGTCTTTGCACAGTATATGGAATATCAGTCAGGATCACAATCTCATCTGGTGATGGTATGACCAGACTTTGGGTCCAGATTAGAGCTGAAACAAGAAGTATCCACAAAAACAGGTATACCCATTGAATTTCTGGTACCTGAATTGAACTGCATATTTCAGGTACTTTTCCGTATGTGAATCAGTTTTTGATCAGGTACCAAAGATACTGAAAACTGGTATATCAGAATCTTGATTTTATCTCAGATTTTGTCTCAGAATTTGTCCTGGATTTTTGTGGAAAATTCAGTATTTTGGTATACCAGTTGTCAGCAGTTCAGTATTTAAAGTACTTGAACACTACTTTAAATACTTGATGGCCTCAGTTCAGCAAAGCAATGAAATATGTGTTTAAATCCATTGTTACTGAGCAAACGCAAATTTCTTGAGGTTTTTTTTGCTAAATACATAGGAAAGACCATTGGAATCAAAAGTGACACTTAGTAGCCTTCAAGGTATTTTTAGGTATTTTATTTCTTTTGATCACTAATGGTGCGTTCTTTACTGTAAGTTTGGAATGGTGGTGGTGGGAGATCAATGATTAAATACATTTATCAGGAAATGTATAATCCTTGCATGCAAAGCCATGATTAATCGATTGAAGCTTCCCACACAGGCCCACTTATAGCCTTTGATTCACACAAACTCCTTCTAGCATAATTGAGAATTTCACACACTGTGGATCAAGGACACAAAGCGGTATATAACCCTAATATTGATTTAAAATGTAAGAGTATTTTCCCATTGTGTTTTTATAATTAAGTTTTTAATAGGCCATGCCAACCCTCAGATATATTTGGAAATTACTGTCGGGTGGGTTAAAACTATAGAAGAATTTGAAGGGTCAAATTTTCACTGGTGGAATACATTTGTACAATTAAAACTGATAAGAGAATAATAAAATACACAATGATCTCTGTGTGCAAAACACTATCTTCATACACCATTATCTATCTGCATGCGTAATCTATTTTTATTTTATACTTGCAAAATATATATACCAGACAATTTAAACATGCAGTTAAAGATACCCACTCAAAATTTGGCCTTAAATGACTGTTTCCTAATGAGTACATTACTCCATAATTAAAAACCCTCTGGTTTACAAGAAGAGTTAAGGCTGCTGCAAATTCAGTCATGCACTAAAAAGCATGGAAATTGCAAGTTAAGGCTCCTGCCTTAACTTCCGTGTCAAATTAGCAGTAAAGACAGTACAGTACAGTCTCACATATTGTACTCACTTACAACTTAGTCTGCATGCATCCATACTTTGCCTTCATCTTTCAGCCCCAATCCTCTTCCTTTTTGCAGGTTGGGGGCAACACTGAAGCTGGGGACAGGAGGGCGTAGCACCAGCAGGTGACGCGCAAGTGCTAGCTGAGGCACCTAGGTAGTGAAGAACTGCCTTGATGCGGCACACCTGCCTAGGGAAGCCAAAAGCTCCAAAGCACTGAGTTTAGCTCAGTCGGGGGGTGGGAGGTGGACTATTTATTTATTTATTTTTTTAAAAATAATTCCTGCACCCATCCTGCCTCAGGCAGCTTGGGGCAGTTAAACTGTAGACTGAAGTGTAGTTGGCAGTCAAGAGAGATCTTCAGTGGAGCAACCATGTGGGAGCAGAAAGTCTACTGCTGAAAGTCTACACAGCCCAGCGGGGCTAGCACTGAATACAGCCCAGTGGGGTTAGGAAAAGATGGGATTTGATGTGAACTAAGGAGCCTTACTTATTTTTATTTAGAAAAGCAGTTTCCTAATGAGTACATTACTCCATAATTAAAAACCCTATGGTTTACAAGAAGAGTTATCCCTGGCAGGGATAGGGGTTGATTGGGTTTTGGGTAGGGTTGGGGGTGGGAGTTTTTATTGTTTGCCTTTTAATATTGTTGTTGTTTAATTAATTGTGAGCTGCCCTGAGCCTCTATGGGAAACGTGCCGTATAAATTTGAATGCATAAATAAATAAATAAAATAAGTTACTGGTGAAAGGTGAAGCACTATTTTAAAATAAAGACACTATTGGAGCTGGGATCATTGAGGTTCGGATCCTGTAGATACATACCTGGGTCAAGTCAACACTGCTACACCCTGCTATATTTTTCAAATATTTTCCTTTATATATTTGCTTACTTTTATTTGCAAATATTTTTATATTTGCCAAGTCCAAGTCATATTCTTGTTTTCAGGAAAGGCTCTTCAGTTTTCCCAAAGTTGGAATTTGTTTATTATTATTGTTTATTTGTAGAGAAATATTTGATGGAGAAGTATTTAGCCATTCATTTTATTAAGTACTGTAAGTTGTTGATTGGTTAACCCATGTCACATGATGCTATTCAAATAGATGATGGAAAACAAACGATGAAGTAAGAGAGTCAAGGTAGCCAAAATGGAAGTATTTAAGATTCAAACTGCTGAAATACCACATTAATTAGGTGAGCTTCATAAGGGCCTAGAATTTGAGTTTGAATATTAGTTAGGGAAATATCCCAACAATGGGTGTCTTCAGACGTTACGAGATCACGGTGAAACACGGTGAATACCCACCTGTGGTCACCGTGTCTCGAACGTCTGTTTGGAGGCCGCCAGATGTTCGCCACGGTGAATCCCCACATGGGGTCTGTTTGAACCACGCTTCCCGGGCTAGCCGGGGGAATGTCCCGGGAAGCGTGGTCAAACAGACCCCGGGCAGGGACCAACGAAAAGTAACGTCTGGCCGCGCGCCACAGATCGGGATCCCCGGCGGGATCCCAGGTCACGGCGCTTCCGGCCCAACGCGGCGGCCGCAATGGCCCCGCCACCCGCCCATCTCCTCGGAGGGCGGGGTGCGTGGAAGGGGCGGGGCCGTGTGGCCGCACATTGCACCGCGCGGCCCCGCCCCCTCCCAGTTTCCCCACCGGGATCCCCCCGGAACGTCTGTTATGGCGTGACGGGGTGACCCCGGTGGGGAATGAAGCCGGTGGTTTTGGTACGGGGCCAAAGGGCCCCGTAACGTCTGAAATCACCCATAGTTATAAAGTGACCAATTTGTTTCAGTTAAAATGGAATGGATAGGAAGAAGACTGACTGGCAAACAGGAAAGAAAGTCAGAGAGTCTGGTGAATGAGGCCAGGAGTTGCAATCTGCTCAATGGGCCCTGTTCTCTTTAAAAGGAGGCCTGCACTTTGGTGGATCCAGTTCTATACAAAGGTTATTTATTGTTTTTACAGGAGACTTACCTCACAGGTGACATGACCCCAGATATTTTATTTATTTATACAAAAATTTGTATCACGTTTTCTCCTGCACACTGGCAGCTCAGAGCAGCGCACAACATAAAAACAACAATCAATAAAACCGTCTAAAATACATAAAATATACATCATAAAATTTGGCAGCAGTTAATGCAAAATAAAGCCCTTCCCCCCACCCTCCCCACCCCCTCCCCGAAGGCTTGGTGGAACAACCAGGTCTTACAACATCTACAGAAAGAGGGGAGGTCTGGGGACAGATGGGCCTTCAATGGGAGGGAGTTCCACAGTCGAGGTGCGGTCACCGAGAATGCCCTCTCTGCCGTCGCCACCCAGCATACCCAGGGGACTTCGAGTCGTGCACCCCCAGCCAATGCAAGGGCTGCAAAATGACCTGAGACCTGAGGCGGTCTCACAGGTAAGCAGGACCCAAGTCATTAAGGGCTTTATAGGTCATAACCAACACCTTGAATTGGGCCTGGAAGACAATAGGCAGCCAGTGCAGAGTATGGAGCACAGGTGTAATGTGCTCGCGGCGGCCTGTCCCCGTTAGGAGATGAGCCGCTGCATTCTGAACCAGCTGCAACCTCTGGGCCATCTTCAGGGGTAGCCCCACATAGATATTCCTTTGAATAGCATAGCACGTTGGGCAGCAAGCCTTGCTCCCCCTTGAAAAGCATGCAAGAAGTAGAACTTTACCTGCATTTGGGGATATTGACTTGTCATCAGTCTGCACATGCACATTGTTGTTCTGACCCTAGCTAGTGCTTTCAAATACACCAATCCTTTCCTCCCAGTTCTACAGAAGGGTCATCACTAAAATGTCTTCCCCTTGTGTAGTGGCCGTGCAAAAGACAAATAGCCCTGGAGCCTTCTTATCCTGTCCACTCTTGAAACAAGTTGTTGAGAAGCCGTCTTATCACTGAAGCCACCCTATCACTGAATAGACAAGGGTCATCTGTAATTTGGCCCATAGACTTAATCCTCCCGTGTCCCTAATAAATCAATCTGGATATACTAACAAGCATGTAAGCACCTAATACCCATTTTATGTCTCTGTGCCAATCTCAACATCTAGCTGTATAGCCTGGCTATGTTATTACAGAACCCACATTTTACATTCAGCCAATAAGATGTCATTTTAGGGCCTTTTGAAATGGACTGGCGCCCCCGCGGGTGTGTGGCATGGCGGGTGGTGATGGGTGTGGGGCCATTCCCATGGGCACACACCCATCTCCACTCACAGAGGCACCTCCATTTTCCCCAATGCCTCCATGCATGGATGATGGGTGGAGTGTGGGCACATGCTAGCACCTCCAACCATCCACGGCAACATTCCCATGGGTATCTTCCACCCATCCCCATGCAGAGAAATTACATGGAGATGGGTGGAGGCATTCAGGCCCTTAGGTTCTCTTTGGTTATTTTAACATTAGGCATTTGTGTTCTTTTGTTTTGTTTTTTTAAAGGAACCAGCGACACACATGAAAACAGAAATAGGTCTTATTCCAGGACTAGAACGCTGTCATCCTCATGTACTCCTTATCCCCATGATGTGGGGGACAATAGTTCCAGAACACATGCAGAAGCCTATATTCCACCAACCAGCCAGTCAGGACTCAAATTAGCAGACACATTTTGCAGATAAGTAACTGGGGTGGGGGAGACAGTGGCTTCAAAATGCCACCCAGTGAAGCTATTAACTCACGACTCGATTCCCAGCCTGTCTCTTATACACATCTAGATGTGTATTGATGAGAGGGAAGTGGATAAGAGGGGTACAAACAACTGTACCAGGCCCCTAATCTCAGCTTCTACCCCCTCTTCCCCAAAAAACCCAACCACCACACATTTTCTTTTTTAACATATCTTAAACCATGATGAATAAAATTAAATATTAATTGCAGGTAACCTGTGTACATAAAGTACCAGCATGATTTCCAGTAACTGATTGCAAAACCTATGCATTCAGCTCTTGAATACAACCAAACAGATTGCAAATACAAGACTAATGGCAATTGGCCTGGCCAGCCTCTAGGCCATGGCTTCAGAGGGACTGGAGGTGAGGACCTTTAGCCATAAGGAAGTACCAGAACCCCATTTCTCTGAATGGGTCTGGTGTCCAAAGAAATATCCACTGGACTACAAGGCTCCTATTTCGGGGCCAGATAATAAGCAACATAAATTGCTTCCAGAAAGTTGCATCCTTGACATTTAAAGCAAATCTATATTACAAGAAAACTTAAAGTACGTTGGTTGTGAAAGCTTGTAAAACACGGCCCTGAGAGGAGTTTTTTGTACTTACTTCACTATTTTCCAGCATCCCCCAAAATAAGATATTTGCAGTAACTAAATAGGTGGCATGAGATTAGTCTGTGTTTCTGGATTTATTTCTATCAGTAGAAGTTCTGAAGTCTGGAAGATTATACAATAAAAATTCAACAGTATCTCAGTCAAGTCACAACTGTGAACTGTGAGCAATGGAAAGTGTTACGTTAAGTAATATTTCAACAAGTTCATTTTAAAAAAGGCACAGGTGTCTGGTGGGCTGAAGGTAGCTGAAACTACAGAGAGAAGTGTTTATTAGAGAATGTTCAGCTACAGAGTGCCTTACTAAATAAATGGTCATTGTGATGCTGTTTATAGCATAACTGAGTTCAAAATAGGATTAGACAAATTGATGGGAGGAGAGGAACATCAACAGCTATGAGACAAAATTATTAAGGGAGGCAAACTCTTTTTAGGATACCCCTAAACCACAGACAGTGACTGCCAGAAGTTGCAAGGGACATTAATGTGATGGATCACTCCTTAATGTGGCCTCCACTGAAGCATCTGGTGCAGGCCACTGATGATGACCTTTTTCACATGAGATGCATCCACTCATGAACACCATTCATGAGTGGGAGAGTCCCATAGGAAGGATACGGCACAGGCATGTGGGGTGAGTGGAGGTGTGTGCTCGCTCCCGCCTAACACGTATCCCCACGTGCCCCGCACTCATCAACATGCACAGAGCAACTGGGGAAAACAGCAGTTGCTCTGTACATGTTTATGAGTGGTGGGTGTGTGGGGATGCATGTGTGTTCGTATGCACACCCCACCCACCCATTGCACATGCACCAATGCGCCCACAGACCTTCCACCCTGCGGGGGCTGTGTAAAGACAGCCTGTGACCGATACTGAGCTAGAAGGACCACTACTAATCTATTCGATAGTGACTATGTAGTTTCTTTTAAAAGAAATATAAATATACAACATTTAGATGCATATTTGGATGTTCAGACATTTTATTTTTCAAAGAAAATAATAATTGAATTGTTATTTATTTAATAAACTTATATCCCACGCAGCTTGAGCAGCTTGAGGTGGCTAACAAACATTAAAAAATAAAATAAAAATAAAAAGCCCTATAAGAACATATATTGCAACCAATATAACAAAACTACAACCTATAGGAATATAACATATCCACAAAAGCAAAAATATCTTCTCCATCAGTACTTCAGGCTAAAGCTTGTGGGGACTTTTTGGATGAAGAAAAGGTCCAAGCTCCAAAGCCAAGGCCCTCTCTGACCAGTGCTCCCAAACATTCACATTTTGCGGACAGAGATCAAACTGACCAAGTTTAGTGACCCTACCTACAAGGTGAAGGAGTTAGTTGGGACCCAAAGCTTGTAATTTGTCTTTTTAACACTTGATTGGTCTTAATATCTTCTTTAGTTTGGACGTTTGAAGCATGCAGCCACAGACTTCCTTCATGTCTCTGTCAACCAAGACATTTTTTCTACATATATCAAGACATAGTCATAGATGGCACCAATAATGTATCTATATTAAAGAAATACATGCAAGCTTTAGTCTTGCAAGTGTTCTTGCCTCTGTGAGAACATCTAAAGCCTCAAATTGATGAAATAGAAGCCTCCCCTGCTCCCCTAACCACCTTCATCCCTTCTCCCTAGCTGCCCCCCTTGCCTGAAGCTCCCTCCCTGCCCATATCCACCTCGCCCCCTCCCTTCATACCTTCAAATCCCTCCTCAAGTTCCACCTCTTCCGCTCTGCCTTCCCCAACTTCTCGCTCCTCCTGCTGATATACCCTCCATCCAGGTTACCCGAGGTCTGTGTACTCATATCCTCACCACATGGACCAGCCAGCTATAATTGTCGATGCAACCAAGCCAAGTACGTGCACATGGGACCTCGCATTTTCGTGAATGTTACACTCCTTGTCTCTTCCTCATTCCCCTTCCTTTGTCCCCACCCCCCGTCTCTCAGATTGTAAGCCCTAGGGCAGGGACCAGACCATGTCTATTCCATTATTTTGTAATGCACCAGGTACATTGCTTGTGTTATATAAATGCATAATAATAATAATAATAATAATAATAATAATAATAATAATAATAATAAATAGCACTTTACCACAGACAAGTTAACAGCAGCAATGTCTACTGAGCAGTTATTCACTGTGTAGAGGGGTGTATACAAAAACAATAGTAATTCACTTCCTTCAGTAGTATGGCCTGCTCTTATCTGGAAGTGGGACAGCACTGTGATATTCTAATGGAAATAAAGCAGTGGGTGGTATATACCTTTCATTGGAGTGAATTAGTGGAATGTGGTGGGAATGCAGACCTTACTCCAAGCAAGTATGTAAATAAGCAACAACTCCACAGTTCATTTGCCCCAGAGAGTTTAACTCCTGGGAAAACAAGTTATTTATAAATTACTGTAGAGCAGAGTGTTTCCACAAATGTACACAAAGAAACTAAGTTAAGTCGAGTTCAGTATTCATGTATATAAGCACAAAACCAAAATTTAAAATAACTTAAAAGGACCCACTAGCTGTATTTAGCTAAGCTATGAGGTTCAGAGGCTTGGCATAGTCTGTTCTTACATAGAAGCTACAGACTTTTCATCTAACACAAACAGTCATCAAATCTCCATATGGTTAACACAGTTCCTAGCAGACTAGGATTCTACAGGTTCCTAATATGACTGCAAAACATAACATATTAAACAGCAACAAGAAGAGTAATAAAGCCAATGGGAGAGTTGCTTGGAGAAGGACTAAGAACTTTCAGATTATCTTTATTAGTGTTGACGCCTGATAATTCATATGTATGTTCACCCACAGCAGTAGTGCCATTTTGGGGAGAAAGGCATTGTACATCCAGGGATTTGGTTACTCAGATGTTTTGTTGTACTTTAAGTCAAACTATCCTGGACTATAGCTAAAACAGGTTTTTAATTTAGTACCCACAGGTAATACCTGCCTTTTTGGGTACCACATCAGGTACTTGATGGGTTACTCTGGTACCAACTGGGTACCCAAACACTAAAAAAAAAAGAGAAAAAAATCAGTAACTTCCAGTACCAGTTTTTTTATTTACCCATTTCCAGTTGGTATACCAATCACTATACTGGGTCAGAAAACTGGAAAAAAATTGGCATGAAAATAAAGGGGGGAAAGTGACCAGAAGTAGTTTGACCTGGACGTTGACTTTGCACTACTGGAAAGTTGATTTTCTGGGACAGAAAACTGTAAATAAGCATCTTAAGTTGATTAATTGAAAAAAAAAAAAAAATTAGTGAAAAAAAGTGGGGGCTAGTAGTTGACAAAAAAAATTGATGGAAGTTGACAGAAAACCAATAAATAGGTGTTGGGAGTTGGTATATTGATGAAAAAGTTTTTTTTAAAAATCGGTACTGGAAGTCAACATTCCAAGATACTGGGCACCCGAATCAGGTCACAATTGGGTACCAATCAGTACCAGATTATTAATGGGTCAATTAGGGTACTGGAAATTAGATGAGTCACCTGTTTTTGAGAGTATCGCCTTTCAGCTCTATTATGGACAGAGCAGTTCCTATGCATGGAAAAAATGAAGCAAGAAATAACGTTTCCAGTTTACTGCCCAGAGTATTATAACATTGCTAAGTCTTGAATATTGAAGAATTACAAAAAATTGAACATGACACATGATGGTTTACAGGGCTCAGAGATCCAAGTTAAAGAATTCCACATTCTTTAATGTTGTTTTAATGTTTAGTACAACTTGGATGAGAACTGTCTAAGTATAGCTGTTGCTTTCAATGTCTGATTAAAACTTTAAGTACATAGCTATATTATCCCCTATCACAGCTGCATCAGATGAAAAGACTCCTCTCTGTGTTTAATGTGTGGAAGATATTCAAGTATAAACATGAAGCATGCTCAAAGGACATATAGCTTCACATGTCTCTGAAAGAAAAGCAGCCAGGACTTTCAAAACACAAGAGCTATTTGTATTTTCAAATAATCACAGTCCATTATATACAACCGCAATATTTCTCCCCACCGTCAGCTCATATTGCTAAAGACAGTATTTACACAAGCAAAATGAACAGGAAATCAAAACCAAAGCCAAGTGCAAATAGATTGTGCATGTCTCAATTCTATAGACTCATAAAATTATACAGTTGGATGGTACCTCAAGGGTCATCTAATCCAACCACCCTATAAAGGCCAATGAAATAAAAGGAAAAATATAGAGGTAAATGAGCCTACTCTGTGTTTATGTGGTATTCCATCCATGTAAGTGGAGACCAAGGTTAAGGTTTCTATAGAAGAAATGGCTGTAGGGTCTCATTTTAGACCTTCCTGGATAGATGGGTGTGGAATGGCCATGCCATGCCACCCATTACTTGCTACTTCTTCTTCCTCAGTGTGGACAAGCATGCTCTGCTGTACCATTGGAAAGCTGAAAGGTATCCTCACCCAGTTACTGGAAAGAGTAAAGAGTAGCAAGGAAGAAGTAATGGCATGACCATTCCACACCCTTCACAAGTTCTAGGGAAAGACATTAGTGTGCGTACAACCTAAATTTCTGGGTTTTCTTATTGTCAACATGTTGGATTATTTAGCTGAAGTGGGGCTGAGCCATGATGTGCAAACAGAATATTCTCCTGCTATTTTGCCAGCTTGCAATAGATAAACAGGCTATCTGTTTATAATCAGTCTGTTTGTTCACGACTTACAGACCATATTGCGATGTTCAAAGTTATTCACTCCGGAACAGTCACATAACACGCAGTACTCAAGCTCAACATCAATTGGCTATCTTAAGAACAAACTGCTTGCTGATTTCCATATTGCATTTTAATTTGAATCACAAAAGGTTTGTACATTGTAGTTAGCACATGCATCCCTACCAATTCCTTCATAAAATAAAGCTACAGTTCTGCCAAACTCTTAAGCATGCGCTTTAATGTTTGCTTTGCAAATTGTAAGCCACCCCGAGCTGCCTGTGGCAGGAAGGGTGGGGTAGCAAACTTCTAAAATAAAAACAAACAAACAAACAAATAAATAAATAAATACCTTTAAGCATATGCCTGTGTCCCATTCACTTATGCATCGTAAGAGAAGCAAGCATTTCATTATTTTGTGGAATGGGATAGGATTATCCGCATGCTTGAAATTAAGATCCTGTACTCTCAGGGATCACTCTGTGTTTTGCCTATGGCAGTAATAACTCAGGGGGATCATTAGAAATTAGCATTATTCACTCTAATTAAAATTCTCCTAAAATACAGATATTCACTTTTTAAAGTGTGTTTTATTGTTTTAGTGTTTTATATGTAAGCTGCCCTGAGATGCCTGGAGCAGTAGGGGTGGGGTAGCAAAATATGTTAAAATAAATAAATAAATAAATAAATAAATAAAATAAAATGTATCACATTTCATATTCCAATTTAAGACTCAAAGGTTGACAGGGGACACAATACATCTATTACAAACTTATCTTCAAACTTCACTTGCCTTGCTTGAGGATCGAGAACGCTCTGACTAAGTTTAGGTCCAAAGGTAAGGATGTACCCTTTCCTCATATCTCTGTGTGCGTTCTTCCTGTTTATGTATACACAGCATGAAGATACAATTTCTTTTTATCTGCATCCCTACTTAGTATAATACCATTCATGACAAATAAGGCTGAGGGAGCTTCAACATCAGCTATAATGCTGTAACAGGTTCTGTTGCAAAAAGCAGTTACAGATTACCATAACTGCAATTGCAGTCAGAGAGTGAAATGCCCTGCAATGAATGGATTGCAGTTGCATATAAACAGGCACAGCTAAAAGCAAAATCTAGCTGTGAATGGCAATGATTATAATTGGGTTTCTTTTACCTGGAAAGAGAGAATGAAGAGAATGCTCATCCAGTTACGTTGATCAGACAGACAAGTTACATTTTAATGAGAACACATGAGCTGAAAGTTAGTCTAAACCCCATTACGTTCTCTTTGCCATCTCATTCTCAAGCCAGGTAAAGGAGCAAAAATCACTAAATTTGTATTTTTCGTGTTACTTTTTGTCTTGTGATGACCTCTCCTGGTTGAGCTGTTCATTATCCTTGATTCAAATAGTTAAGGATATTTTGATCCCTTGTATTACATCTTGAACAGAAATAGAGCAGACACAGATCCTTTCTTGCTTTTAGCTTGTTAGAAAATACATGCATGTCAATAGAATAAAAAACTAAGGACAAAGCTAAATTACAGATTGTAGAACACTCATTTTCATTGCATGCTCGTGGTACTAAGTAACAGGATCACATCACCTAAATAATCATCAGTTACAATGATAATCTGCTTGTTTTACAATATGCAAACTTTGACTAACACCAGCTTTATGTCAATACAGCGAGGAGTCTTTTATCTGGACCAGTGAAATACAGAGTCTTAATTAAACAATATGGAAAGTGAAAATTTGAGACCTCGTCTTAATAACCCCATTAGTGAAAAAAGGTAGAAAAACTTTCAGTTCTAATCCTGATCCTACTGAAATTAATGTGAGTTTGACATTTACTGACATACTACAACACAAAGTATTTTCTCCCTGTTATTGCTAATAACTTTCAGTGCTCAAACACTAGAATTTCAATCCTGAAAACACTTACAAGTAGTCAGACTGAAGACAAGCAAGAAGCTCTAGTAGTGAAAAAGCAACAAACATGCAGCAAATTACTTGTAAACTACACTTGTGAATATTCCTTTTATTTGATGAATTCCTTAAACCAGCAAAAGTACTCAAAAACACTGTTTGCATGAGCACAATAAAGGAGGGGGGGGACGAGTAAGATTGAGTCTGCTGTCTTCAAATCATAAGATAAAAGGTCATCAACTCCACTTTCAGTTAGCCAATGTAAAAAGTGCAGTCAATGTATGCCAAAGCATATATAACAGAGGTGTATCCAGTTAGTTGGCATGCTAAAATATTAGAAGTTAACACAGAAATGACTTTTCTGGTAAGATTGTGGCAAATACTTTGAAGTTTCTAAATCAGAATTCCAACACTTTTCATGTGTCAGCATGTGCTTGAGGTGGTATTAACCAGTACAGGAAACTGATATGTTTGCTACTGTATTTAATTTTTCCTTATATATCTATTTTACAAACCAATATGTAGTCCACTACTACTGATGATCTAGAAATAAGTTCAGAACTATATCCTGCTTAATTTGTGACAGGCAGGGACATGGGTTTACAGGTGGGAGGGGGAGTTAAGGGATTTTTATGTGTTTTAAGGTTTCAAGCCACCCTGGAACGTAGAGTAAGGGCGAGGGAATAAATTAAACAAATAAACAAGTTTGCTGTTATGCTAATCAGAAAACGTCTATTAACTGGAAAATGTTTGAGCTTTATATTACATGTATGGCAATGTGATTTTTTTCTAGACATGATTTCAGAAATATTTGTTTTATACAAACTTTATCTAACCCCCTCCCCCACAAACCTTAAGCTTATTGTAAGTTTATGTTTACTGTATAACGGATCACTTAGTTTTAAAATATAGCATGATGAGGAAGAAACATATCTTATTAACTGTAGCATTAAAAGCAGTTTAGTAAAACACCTTCAACTTTGTGTTGCAGCAACATGAGTTTTGGTCACCTGCATTATAATTCCTTTGGCTGTGTCATACTTCCATGTCCTGTCACTGATGACAAGGAATTCAAATTCAGAAAGGGATGAGCTCTCCACTCAGAGCAACAGATCTCTGCATGACTATAGCTTTAGAAAGGAAGACAAACATAACTGAACACAAGAATACAACTTGAGAGTCTTTGATTACAATGCAGACCCTCTGCTGCATCTTTCCTGGTACCATACAGAAGATGCCTCAAATGTACAGCAAATACAGGGACTTAGCGTCCCCCCCCCCCCTCCAAAGGTAACAGATGGAAAAACATGACTCAAACATTTAGTTATATTTATGCTCCAGACAAAACTTAAGAACTGTTTGGATCAAATCCATGTACCTCCATGCAGTACATACATTACATTCAAAAGCAAATGGCTGTTTTAACAATAAAATCGACACACCGACCCACATACATCGAGAAGTGCTCTCTGCTTTTCAAATTAGTGTCTATTCTATTTTGACCAGTGCTGCATATTCCAGTACAATGAATGTGCTGCTTTATTTTTTGTATCTATATCATTCCCAATGGCACATTATAGCTGGTGAGCAAGCTAAATACTTAACACTGAGATCTACCAGCTTCTAGAAAACTACAACTCCTTGCAGTGCTAAAGGTTAGGTTCTGCGCTCATTGAGTCCAATGAGCCTTCGCTCTGTGTATATGCCTTGAATTTCAGCATTCCATCAGCTGGTTGATCATTCCCTTGCCCCCTGTCCCCATATGGGCGAAATAGCTGACTAGCTCCAACACAACTTCGCTCATTTTGCCTTGGAAAGGAAAACTTCACCTCTAGTTGCCTCTACCAAGGCACTCCCTCAAGCCAATTCACCAGTCTTATTCCCTCTCTGCAAAAAAATGCAAAGGAAAGAAAATAATTTATCTTCACCAAACACTGCCCAAGCCTTCTCTTTGCCTCCCTGCAGCTGCCAGAGTACACGCATTAAAAAACCAAAAAAACACCACCTGAAGTGAGCAAAAAACTTGGAGACTCCCTTCCCAAGAGCCAAGCAAGCCATCCCCTTGCGGCTCCCTAGCACCAACTTTCACCCTCAACTCCTAACCGAGCACCACGAAATCCATCCGCACCCATGAATGTTTGATCAGATTCCCTGCTGCGGCGACTGCTCAAACAGCCCCTCAGGAAATTAGTAAACACAACAACCGGGCAAGAAAGAAACCCCCACTTCGGAAGAGTCACTGGCGGAGCAATCTTCCCCCATCGGCTTTAATGCGGCTCTGAAAGTCAGCGAGATGCTTTGGGGAAAGGTACTTACGGGATGCGGGGAGAGCAGTCCTGGCTCTGCAGCTGATGCTGCTGAAAATCCAGAGGAAGAGAGCTGCCCTGCAGCCGGCTCGGTTAACCACAACCATCCTTGGACTTTCTGGCTCCTTTTTTTAAACTCCAAGTACCAGGCACAGACAAGCTGATGAATACTGCGTTCCAACCCCAGTTAGTTTTGATGGGGGGCAGGGCTTTACCTTGTGAGAGAAGCCAACCCCCCATCTTCCCTCCTGTCTGTAGCTTGCAGCAGGGGGGTAAGTCCCAGGACTTTGCTTCCTCTTTATTGCTGGAGGTGCCTCTTTCTCAGGCACGGGGGTTGCAGGAGGGGCGGAGGAGAGAGCGCATCCCTCCAAAAGAGGGGAGAAAAGGGGGTGGGGGAGAGAAGGTGCTACTGCTGCTTCCCACTGCAGCTGAGCCCTTCCTCCTGCTCAGAGCAGCGCTACTGAGAGAAGCAAGCTTCCCCTCGCCTCTGCTCGGATATATATATACCCAGCGCGCACACAGCCCCAGCCAGGGAGCCAAAGGGAGAGAGAGAGACACTCCCGCTGCAGAGACAGGCTCAGAGCGTCTCCCCTCCTGGATTCATCATCTTCCAGCAGGAGGAAACACTGCCACCACCAGCACCAGCAGCAAAACCTCCTCAGCCCTCCCCCTCCCTCTGCTGCTCCCCCCCCCCTCCCTTCTCCGGCTCCTCCTCCTCCGTCTCACTGGGTCCCCCCGGCCAGCAGGACCCCTCTTCTCGCCTAATTTCAAAAGGCAAAGCAAAGGACCAATGCTACTTCTCATTTGGCTGCATTGGGCCCAGGCAGGGGTTGAGGAGAGAAGAGAAGCCGGTGGCCACGCTTACACTGCAGGGACGTGCCGCTGTCCAACGTGCTGAAGTTGGAAGCTGAGACGCCTAACCTTGGAGCGCGCCTCCTCGCATTTCCCTTCCTACAGCCAAAAAGAAAATACCTCCCCTTTCCCGCCGCCGTTCTCTGTTCACTTCGCTCCTCAGTGCTCCCCCTTCCACGGAAGATGGTACAGGCTCTCCCTGCTCCAGCCTCCTGGGATCCACAATCAGCAGGCCAGCGGGGAAGTCTTCCGAGCGGTCCTAGCACTAAGTGTCGGAGTCTGTGCAAAAGCTAGGACTGCAGAAGGCTCCAATGCAGATGTTTCCAATGGGCAATTAATTCACAAAGATACAGAGTTACAAGGAGAGCTCCATGAAAGGGACATTGAAGTGAGTGGTTTAAAGGTACCAGGGAGGATATGGAATGCTAAAGAATGGGTATCTGACAGGGAGGAAAGGCCAGTGTAGAAAGACCGAGAGGAAGCCAAGGGGAGAGGGTGAGACAGCAGAAAGAGGGTTACCAAGAACAGACAGAATGGCAGGGAGGGAATGGAATGATGGCGAGAGGGTTGCCAGGACAGAATGGAATCATAGGGGTCAGAGTGGGAAAACACTGCCAGGGGTAACTGCAATGATAGGGAACCGATTCAAATGACAAGGAGGTGGCAACCAGAAGTGGGTGGAATGATGAGGGACTGAGTGGAATGATGGAGAGGAGGCCTCTGGGAGCATATGGAATGACAAGGGGCTCAGTAGAATTATAGGAAGGGGCCAGTCAGCACAGGCTGGAATGATAGGTTACTGGGTGGAAAGAGGTATATGGGGTGCTGATGTAGTTAGAGTGATGGAGTTTGAATGGATTGACAGGGAGAAAACCAAAGGCAGCTGGAGTAGTAGGGGGCTATGCAGAATAACAGGAAGGAGATCACCAGGAGCTGCTGGAATGATGAGGGATTGGGTAGAATGATGGGGAGGAGGTTGGAATGAAGGGGGATGGATTGATAGGTGGAATGAAGAAAACAAGGCCTTCGGAAGTCACTGAGATTGCAGAGGTAAGGGTAGAATGACAGGCAGGAGGCAGTTAAGAGCGGTTGGAATACTGAGATACTGTGTGTGATAATGGAAAGAGGGTTGCCAGAAGTGGCTCGAATTATGGGTGGGATCTTGTTGGAAGATGTTAGAATGACAGGAAGCTCAGAGAATGATAGAGATCAGGCCACTGATAGCAGCTGGAATTATATGGGTTTGGGTGGAATGATGGAGAGAGTGTGGGAGACTGGAATAATGGGTCACTGGGTGGAAAGACAGACGAGACTGTTGCAAGTGGATGAACTGAAAAAGAACGGGGAGGAACAAAAATGAGGGAGTCAACAAGTGGTTGGATTGAAGGATCTCAGTGGAATGAGTAGAAGGAGTCCACCAATGATTTACCACACCAAATCATCAAACATAAACAATAATAATAAAAATCCAACAATTATCTGATCACATCGATCATAACAGACCCAACAATAGATTGGTCCCATAATAATCCAACAAGTAAGTCTACGAGTTCCCGGGTATTGTGCTCATTCCGTAGTCCTTTTTCAATACCATGTTCCAGTATGGTATGAAAATGATGCTCCAATCTAATGCCAAGGATATTCACCCTAAACTTTTCTATAAAAGCCATACATAAAATGTATACACCATCATATATATCTCCAAAATGTTTAATATAAAGTCATTCTAACAAACAAAAAGAGTGGGTATATGTATAGTAGATGATGGAATGCCTATTCAGTTAAACTGGAATGACAAGGCCATTGGGAGTACCTGGAACAAAAAGTAAGGGTGTTCAGCAGGCACATTATTCATTTTTATTTTTATTTACATTTTTTTTTAACATAAACCCTTTCATTTTCAGTGGGTGTTGTAAATGTTTGTATTCGTTTTTTCATTTAAAAATATACTTTGATTTAAAATAAAAAACAAAATATTTGCTGCATATGTGCAGCCTTTTTTCAAAATGGCACCATCCTGGGAAATGAAGATGACCATTTCCCACATGCACAGTGATTTTTTGATTTTTTAAATTAAAAATTAAAATATCACTGTGCATGCACAAAATGAACTCCTGCATTGGTGTCATTTTGGAAAAGAGCAGCTGGTCGGTGCATGCTAAGACCGGTTGCTCTTTTCCAAAATGGTGTTACTACTGGTGCCATTTTGGGAAATGGTACACATTCACAGAATGGTCCCAGCAGTCATTTTGCACATACACTGATTTTTTAAATTTTTATAATGAAAATTGACTCTGTTCATTTTTGTCCATTTTCATTACCTTTTTCATTTGTTGTTGTATTTTAATAACAAAAAAAATGGGGTTGCAATCATTTTAGTAATAAAAAAAAACAAAAATGAGTTGTACACCCCTAATGAAAAGGGATTAGGTAGAATATCCAAAAAGAGGCCACCAGGAATGGCTGCAGTGACAAGGGTTGGATAGAATGATAGGGAGGAGGATATTCAGTCTGGAATGATGAATATCTCTGTGCAATGACAGATAGGAGGACCCATGGGCAGCTGAAATGATGGGGAACTTGGTGGAAGGACAAGGAGGGGTCTCCCAGGAGCAGATGCAATTATGGGGGTTTGGGTGGAATGACAAAATTGGTGTCTTCCCAACCCCCTTCCTGGCATTCCAACCAGTACCTCACCATTCCATATGTTTCCAGCAACCCTCTCAGGATGTTTTTAGACAGGACAGTTTTCTCCTGCTTCTTTAAAATGTGGTTCAGGGAAGGGGGGGTGGGGTAGAATCAGAAGCTGCTCGCTGAACTGGAGGTTGCCCGGGCGTCTTTGGAAATGTTGGCACCGGGTGGCTCCCAGATGTTTTGAGACACAGACTAGGTAAGACCTTGATTATTGGAGACTTTCCTAGTCTGTATCCCAGAACTTCTGGGAGTCACCTGGCACCACTGTTTCCAATGGCACACCGGCAACTTCCGGTCCCGTGAGCAACATCCGATTTCCCCCATGGAGGTTTCCCCAAGTTGCATTTTAAAGCTGCAGGTGAAAGTTCTCGTGTCTTAAGATACCGTCTGTGTCATTGAACCTATCCCTCCATCATTCACTGGTGTACTCCTTCATGTCATTCTACTAATCCCCCCCCACTACAATCATTCCCAGTGCCCCCCTCTATGCATTCCACCCAGCAGGGTGTGCATGTCATTTTTGTTATTACAATAAGGGTAACAAAAATTGTCATTTTCATTATTGGTATTGCAATAACAAAAAGGGCAATTGATAACAACAATAATGAAAACGACAATGTCATTACCATTGTCATTATTAGTGCTGTGGCAGTTGGGTTTTGGAGGTAAAATGTGGAGAGGGGAGGAGGGAGCAGACATCTTGAAGTCCTAAACAGGGTGGAATGCTTGAACTGTGTCTGTGTTGGGAGGGGCGAGCAGCTCAGCAGTATCTGATGGATGTATCACTGGCCAATGAGCAGCGCAAGCAGGCCCCAGCAGTCTCATGGTACTCTGTGATTGCTCAATGCCTGCTGCCTCCCACAATCAATCAGGGAGACTCTGGGGGAGGGTACTACAAGCCTTTATAATGGAATGGTCAGACTTTTTCTCTTCATTCTGAGAGAGCTGTACTTGTCAGGTTTCGTTTGCAGAACTGTGGTGCTTGCACACAAAAAATCCTCCCTAGCCCTCATTGTATTACCAATACCTTTCCTTCCTCATATCCCACATTTTACCTTCTCCCTTTCCCTGCCCTTCTCCCCCTTATACATTATATATAGATAGGTAGTATAGATTAGATATAGATATATATTATAGACATATAGATTAGAATAATTATATAGATAATTGATTAGACAATAGATAGTTTTCCTTTTCTCTTCCCCTGTCTCCCTTAGATAGATATTACTTGTGTACATATAGAGAGAGATTAGATGTTATATAGGTGTTTAGGCTAGTCTGTTTTATTACATATATATGTTATTGGAATCAATACCAATAGCGATACTGATACCAAAAATAAAATCTTAGTTTGAAATGATACTGATACCAATAACTACAGCGACAACTAAAATGACATTGTCATTAATAACGATAACAAAAATGACTTTTTTAAATAACAAAAACGATAGCAAAAAACCAAAAACTACATGGGGGCCTGGTGCACCCCCCCCCCACCAGCTGCTTGTTATTTCAGCCACACAGAGCATCCTCTCTGTCATTCCACCTAGTTTGTCATTTCAGTCACTCTCAGCAGGCCCCTCTCTATCATTTCATCAAGCCCCTTGGCATGGGGGAAATATTTTCAATTATTCTATCAGATTTATGAAAACAGAGTCTGATATTTTCTGAGATCTGAGAAACAGGCAATGTTTGCAGTTAGCAAATTTCAAAAGGGGCCCATTAATGGGAGCAGAGTATGTAATTCCCCGAGTCCTTTTTGGAAATTCCAGCCTTTGCATTTTACAACTAGCATGGTGTTCAGATAGCGCTGTGGCCTATTCTTGGGCCCTGCTACAAGTTCTGGCAATGACTTAATCACTAGCTCTTGGCAAATCCCTTAATGTTTCTGTCTCAGTGTCAGTATAAAATGGGGATATGACTACTTACTTTATGCAGGTTTTATAATTGTTTGTAAATTATTCTTGTAAAGAACTTTGGTTGTAGAGCATTTAAACTTTTAAAAATGAAGATACATTCCCAATTCCCCCTATGTTAGATGTCCCCAAACTGTAGATCATTACTCCAATTGGGGTCATGCCATCTACGGAGGAGGTTGCCATTTTAATTGATGTTTGATATACTTTGATTGTCATTGTTGCTCTTCAGGGTTATTAGATTTAAAGTCTCAAAATGGGCAGCACACAGGAAAAAAAATTAGGAACCACTGTCCTACACTTTATATACAGTTTCCATTTCAAAATTGTAAGTCCTTTATAGGAATAGGAAAGCTGGCTAAGGATAAAATAAGAAAGAGAAATGTTCATCCATCTTATTAAACTCAAAAAATAAAGCCTTCTTGAAGTTTGGCTAATGTAAACCATTCCCCCTCCTCTAAATCCCATCATTCTTTATTTTGGTAACTCTCTATTTAGTTAAATCTCCTGTTTCTATCTAGATCAGAGGCAGGAGTATTCATACCATATAAAAAACTCTGCTAGCCTGAAATTGGATAAGGAAAATGCTACAAGTCTCATGAAGATGGAGTGAAGCCACATGGGAGAGTGGGGAGGCTACCATACCATGCCTTACCCCACCCTGGGCAGTCAGCCCATGCGATGCTAGCCCAGCCAGCACCCCCCAGATGTTTCCCCTCTCCTGGGGCAGGAGTTGCAGCTAGCTGCTACAGACAGATCCTCAGAAAAAATTGCAGAGCAGCCTTAATCAATATGTGGTAAGGTTGCCCAAGGTAGGGAAACTCATGTGTCTGGGCCGCACTTGTCCCACCATGTGGGGAGCACCATTGCAAAGTCTTGGGCATTGGGTGCTTTGCCTGTCATGCATGGCCACATCACAGCTGGGGTGGGATCTTGGTTGGGCATGGGGAAGGAGGCAGGGCAGGGCCAGGCGCCCACTCATACAACCAGTGCTGCAGCCTGCCCTGCCTGTGGCAGCAGTTTCTCCATGACTGTCTGCCTGACTCCTCACGCTGGCCCCGCAAAGTGGCAGTGATGACTTTCTGCCCTGAGGAGGCATGGGGATCAGGGAGCTGCATTTTGTCCGACGGCACCCAAGGTTTCCATCCCAAGACTATGTAAACTATTCAAAATTGAGTAGATTTTATTACTCATATGAGTAACAAAATTGAAGGCAAAAATATTATTTTCAGAGTAAAGGCAATTCATCTGAATAAAGGTTTGCCTTTTCAGGCCCCAGTTTTTGAGAAGTTTTTGAGAAGTTTTGATAATCACACACCTTCCCTATCTGGATTGTTATTATAAAGGTAACCATACTGGCAAATGTCTCAATTTTCCACATTACCAATTTAATGCTGTATTCGTATTGATCCTTATTTCAGTGGGATATGTTGCAATTTACCCAATGAATAAGATTAAATATTAAAATAACAATGCTTTGAACTTGTCTAGAAACTTTCCTCTGAGATTCTGAAGGCAAAGTCATACCATTTGTATGTAGCCTGCTTAAAACATTGTAGGTTCAGACCAGTTCTCTTAAATCGGAGGAAATGGACCATCCACAAAAAGAAGTAGCTGATTGACAGGTTAATGAATATGTCCAGAAAAGATAATATGAGAAAGTTTTTTTTAATGGGTTGGGGCTCTAAGAACTGCAAGACATCATTGTTGCTCCTGCTTTCCCCATTTTCAAAATATGATTGCTTCTATAAAGAAAAATATTTCCCAGGACTTTAGATGATAAC
>QEPC01004437.1:8386-18983 GCA_003113815.1 Sphenodon punctatus | reverse complement strand
CACAGAGCACAGGTTACACCAGCCAATCACAGAACAGGAGAGGAGGTGAGGTGGACAAGTCTCAACCCAGAGGATGCTTTATTTATTTATTTATTTAATTAATTAATTAATTAATTAATCCTGCTTGTTCCCTTAAGACTCAGAGTGGGTTACAATATATAAACATATATAATAATACACAAAATAAACCAAATATTTAAATACCCAAATAAAATCAAGTAAAAAGAGATAAAGTCCCCTAATCCACAACACCCTAACCCTATACCCCTCAAGGCAACTTGATCCAGGCTTGCCCAGTATTGGGCAAACCTCTAACGGAGGAGATTCCCCAGGCTAGGGGGGCGCGCCAAGGATGCATATTGGCTCCAGCCCTTTTTAACTTTTATGTCAATTATTTGGTCCCCTTTATGGCTGGGCATAATACGCACTCTCCTAAACTGGGAGAGCGTCAGTTTTCTATAATGCTATATGCCGATGATACGGTCCTTCGGTCCTTGACCCAGATAGGCCTGCGCAGAAGCATTCTGAGGTTAGCGCTGTACTGCAAACAAGAAAACCTGATAATTAACCACACTAAAACAAAGGTTTTAGTTGTTGGTCAGCGCCGCCATCAACATACTTGGCATGTGGACAATAATATAATTCATCAGGTTCAAACCTTTAAGTATTTAGTGGTGTTTTTTTCGGCTTCTGGAAACTGAATTTTGCACTTCAGAGCTGCAATGGCCCAGGCCCAGAAAACTACTAGCTCAATTTCCAGTTTTTTTCATAATCAGGGGGGCAAACTTATAGGTCCAGCTTTACGGATATTCAAGGCAAAAGTGATCCTGCAACTTTTGTATGCAGTGGCAGTATGGGGAGCCTCATTTTTAGACCAGTTGGAGGGTCCCCAGAACTCCTTCTTACGTCTAGTATTGGGAGTCTCAAATGGTGTACATTTGGTCATGCTGAGAGTGGAGTCAAGCGTATCACCAATCAAATCTTTAGCCCTGTCAGCCACTTTAAAACTGTGGCTGAAAGCAACAGTCTTTCCCTCCGCTCCCGAATCTCTTTTGTCTTTCATTCCTGCCACAAGCAGAATGGACTCTTGGGGGCGTTTTGCAGAGACTGAAGCAGCCAAATTGGGCTTTTCAAGGGAGGTTTTGCTCCCCTTAGGCTATAAGGCTGCCGCGAGATTAATAACACTTAGGATTTCTGACCAAGAACTCCAGAATGAGAACTCCTTGATAACAGCCCAAAGGACCACCCCTGACTATTGCCACATCCGGACATTTAATTCCCCACCGCCTTATCTAGTCTATTGGTCATCTTGCTGCCATAGAAGAGCCTTAACCTTGATGCGCTTTAACATCTTTCCTTCAGCTTATTTAGAGGGCAGATTCCGCAGAATCCCGAAGACTGACCGTCTGTGCAACCACTGTGACATGGTAGTACCAGAAACAGATAAGCACATCATACTTTTCTATCCTGAATTTAGTCATTTGAGGGACAAATACATTGGTCCTTTTATTGATAAGATGAGGACTGGGTGGAATGATGACCGTATATTGCACTGTTTGCTTGAGGGGAATGACTCCCCTGCTCATATGCAGTGGCAGTATTTTGTGCAAATGTCATTCTTTTTAAACAACGCAGTGAATTCCCTGCCCATGGTAGTATATAGCTTTGTAAATGTGGATATTTTACCTGGCTGTTTGACTTGACTCTTCTCCTTGGTGCGCTTTGTTCCTTGTATGTGTACTATGGCCTATGGTTAACAAATAATATCTTATCAGGAGTTAAGTGCTGCCGACATAAGAACCGTGAAGGGTAAGGCTTTCCTCTTTCTAATATACGCTTGCCCCCAGGGGTCAAGTGTTTCCGCCCCAAGCCCCAAGAAGGGTAAGGCATGTTTTTATTTAGTTATCATTGGTTAACCCTTGGTTCTAGGAGTCCTCAATCTGGGCTCTGGGAGAAACCGGGCTAACTCTATGGGAAAACCTTGGTCAACTCAGACCCTAGATTAGGGTCTAATTTATCTGACCCCACTAGTTATCTCATGTCTTATGTCCTGTATTTGTATTATAAATTAATTAAATACTTGTCTTACAATTGTAATTGTTATATAGAAGGCGAAGGATTCTAACTTCAGTTTATCAAAGCTGATGTGTTTTAGTTTTATTGAGATTTTTATTTGGTATGTTATTGGTACTTTGTATTTTGTATTGTGATTTTTATTTGTTACGACCTATGGTCAAAACAATAAAACTTATTACTTACTGCCTGCCCTACACCCCACCTGCCAAATAGCGATGGACAAACGCGGTTCGGATGTTTGGAGTACNCACAGAGCACAGGTTACACCAGCCAATCACAGAACAGGAGAGGAGGTGAGGTGGACAAGTCTCAACCCAGAGGATGCTTTATTTATTTATTTATTTATTTAATTAATTAATTAATTAATTAATCCTGCTTGTTCCCTTAAGACTCAGAGTGGGTTACAATATATAAACATATACAATAATACACAAAATAAACCAAATATTTAAATACCCAAATAAAATCAAGTAAAAAGAGATAAAGTCCCCTAATCCACACCACCCTAACCCTATACCCCTCAAGGCAACTTGATCCAGGCTTGCCCGGTATTGGGCAAACCTCTAACGGAGGAGATTCCCCAGGCTAGGGGGGCGCGCCAAGGATGCATATTGGCTCCAGCTCTTTTTAATTTTTATGTCAATTATTTGGTCCCCTTTGTGGCTGGGCATAATACGCACTCTCCTAAACTGGGAGAGCGTCAGTTTTCTATAATGCTATATGCCGATGATACGGTCCTTCGGTCCTTGACCCAGATAGGCTTGCGCAGAAGCATTCTGAGGTTAGCGCTGTACTGCAAACAAGAAAACCTGATAATTAATCACACTAAAACGAAGGTTTTAGTTGTTGGTCAGCGCCGCCATCAACATACTTGGCATGTGGACAATAATATAATTGATCAGGTTCAAACCTTTAAGTATTTAGTGGTGTTTTTTTCAGCTTCTGGAAACTGAATTTTGCACTTCAGAGCTGCAATGGCCCAGGCCCAGAAAACTACTAGCTCAATTTCCAGTTTTTTTCATAATCAGGGGGGCAAACTTATAGGTCCAGCTTTACGGATATTCAAGGCAAAAGTGATCCTGCAACTTTTGTATGCAGTGGCAGTATGGGGAGCCTCATTTTTAGACCAGTTGGAGGGTCCCCAGAACTCCTTCTTACGTCTAGTATTGGGAGTCTCAAATGGTGTACATTTGGTCATGCTGAGAGTGGAGTCAAGCGTATCACCAATCAAATCTTTAGCCCTGGCAGCCACTTTAAAACTGTGGCTGAAAGCAACAGTCTTTCCCTCCGCTCCCGAATCTCTTTTGTCTTTCATTCCTGCCACAAGCAGAATGGACTCTTGGGGGCGTTTTGCAGAGACTGAAGCAGCCAAATTGGGCTTTTCAAGGGAGGTTTTGCTCCCCTTAGGCTATAAGGCTGCCGCGAGATTAATAACACTTAGGATTTCTGACCAAGAACTCCAGAATGAGAACTCCTTGATAACAGCCCAAAGGACCACCCCTGACTATTGCCACATCCGGACATTTAATTCCCCACCGCCTTATCTAGTCTATTGGTCATCTTGCTGCCATAGAAGAGCCTTAACCTTGATGCGCTAAAACATCCTTCCTTCAGCTTATTTAGAGGGCAGATTCAGCGGAATCCCAAAGACTGACCGTCTGTGCAACCACTGTGACATGGTAGTACCAGAAACAGATAAGCACATCATACTTTTCTATCCTGAATTTAGTCATTTGAGGGACAAATACATTGGTCCCTTTATTGATAAGATGAGGACTGGGTGGAATGATGACCGTATATTGCACTGTTTGCTTGAGGGGAATGACTCCCCTGCTCATATGCAGTGGCAGTATTTTGTGCAAATGTCATTCTTTTTAAACAACGCAGTGAATTCCCTGCCCATGGTAGTATATAGCTTTGTAAATGTGGATATTTTACCTGGCAGTTTGACTTGACTCTTCTCCTTGGTGCGCTTTGTTCCTTGTATGTGTACTATGGCCTATGGTTAACAAATAATATCTTATCAGGAGTTAAGTGCTGCCGACATAAGAACCGTGAAGGGTAAGGCTTTCCTCTTTCTAATATACGCTTGCCCCCAGGGGTCAAGTGTTTCCGCCCCAAGCCCCAAGAAGGGTAAGGCATGTTTTTATTTAGTTATCATTGGTCAACCCTTGGTTCTAGGAGTCCTCAATCTGGGCTCTGGGAGAAACCGGGCTAACTCTATGGGAAAACCTTGGTCAACTCAGACCCTAGATTAGGGTCTAATTTATCTGACCCCGCTAGTTATCTCATGTCTTATGTCCTGTATTTGTATTATAAATTAATTAAATACTTGTCTTACAATTGTAATTGTTATATAGAAGGCGAAGGATTCTAACTTCAGTTTATCAAAGCTGATGTGTTTTAGTTTTATTGAGATTTTTATTTGGTATGTTATTGGTACTTTGTATTTTGTATTGTGATTTTTATTTGTTACGACCTATGGTCAAAACAATAAAACTTATTACTTACTGCCTGCCCTACACCCCACCTGCCAAATAGCGATGGACAAACGCGGTTCGGATGTTTGGAGTACGGACCAAACTCGGTCTGTTCGGACATCTGAACCAAACGTTCGAACCGAACTCTCGAATGACCAAACAGTTTGGTTGTGTATGTATGTATAAACAGTTTATTGTTCAGCAAATTTGCTATATACAATATCAAACATCGCTTTTAAATACAATTTAAAATAACAAAACTTTAACAAATGTAAAATGGGGTCTCTGTATTCTTTTTAAAAGGGATTGAGAAACCTATTCTGTTCTCCTCTCCTGATCTGCCAGCAAAAGAAACATTGCCACAGTTCGGTTGTGTTCGGATGAGTTAGGATGAGTTCGGGGGCAGGTAAAACATCTTTTCGGGGGGGGAAGTTTTGGTTTCGGCCAAGTTTCGGTTTCAGTTTCATCTCAGTTTTGTTTTCGATAGTGCTATTTTTGACTGTTTGGTCGAGTTCAGCCAACCTGAACTCGACTGAACTGAACCATCGAAGCCGAATTCGGGTTTTGAATCAAACGGCTGAACATCCAAACATCCGAACAGCATTCTGTTCGCCCATCCCTACTGCCAAATCCCTGGCCAAACAAGAAAGTCTTACATTGCCTCGGAAAGATGCGCAGGCTCCGGCTTAGATGAACTTCCAAGGGGAGGGAGTTCCATAATGGTGGGACAGCTGCTGAGAACGCATCTTTGTGTGCTGTTGTTGTGGAAACTTGTTGAGCAGATGGTACCCACACTACAAAAGGGCACTCCTGCCTGATCTCGGAGGCTGCAATGGGACATGAGGGAGGACTCAGAGGTGGTCTTTCAGATGTTTGGGGTCCAAGCCATTTATTTATTTATTTTTACAATTGTTATTTCGCCTCCATCCTGCCTCAGGCAGCATGGGGTGGCTAACATAAAAATTTACACATAAATATAAAAATATAAAACATTGTAACAATTAAAACAACATAAACACCATAAATATTAGTAGAGTTAAAAACATCCCACTCCCCTAACCCTACCCCCCCATCCCCACTACCCATCTCCCTCACCAAAAGGTCAGCAGAACAACCAGGTATTACATTGGCATCAGAAGGAGGAAAGGTTCGGGGATAGATGTATCTCTACCTGAAGGGAGTTGCACAGCCTCAGAGCGACCACCGAGAATGCCCTACCCATTGTGGCCACCCAGGACACAAGGGTGACCTTGAAGAGGGCACCTCTGGTTGGTCGCAGCAGTCAATCCAGAACCTGGGGAGTGAGGTGGTGCCGCAGGCAAGCTGGGCCCAGACCGTTAAGGACTTTATAGGTTAAAACCAACACCCAGAAGACTATAGGCTGCTAGTTTAAAGAACAGAGAACTGGTGTTATGTCCTCTCGGCGACCTGTCCTGGTGAGGAGATGGGCCTCTGCATTCTGCACTAGCTGCAATCTCCGAACCATCACCAGGGGTAGCCCCACATAGAGTACTTTGCAGTAGTCCAGTCTTGAGGGTTTTATAGGTCAAAACCAGTACCTTGAATTGTGCCCCGAAGCTATTGACAACCAGTGCAGACATAAAGGGGCATATATGCATATGCGTTTTATCGCTCTCAGCTATATGAACATTTTGGTATGTTGGGAACATTGGCCATTCCTGGTATATAGAATACTCTGTCTTTTTGGATGTAGTTCAGCAATGTACATAAGGCCATATTCCTCAAGCCACTTATACTGGATTAGTCTCATTGCAACCTACCAGATTCCCAAGAAGATAGTTCCAAGCACAAACATTTTAATTGGACTTTCAATATCTTCAGTGGGATTCATGTACATGCTATCCACTTTGAGGATCATGGCCTAGGTAGTATGTGTTTAACTTCTTTGCTAAATAGGCTGCTAAAAGAAATTTTACACACTTGCTCAGAGTAGTCTAGAACTATGACTCCAGCAATATTTATTTATTTATTTATTTATAATAACATTTATATGAGAAAGAACTGAAGAGCCTTGGACACAGCAATTATAATGCATGAAATAGAATTCTGTGTTCAGCTAAAAACAACCCCCCTATCTGACATGGGAGGGACTTGTGATCGCCATGGAGGACAGCAGCTCTGCCAGTCAGGGAGGCAAACAGCTCTGCAGGGAGGGGGGCTTATGGGTGCAAGAGGAAACAGATGCACAGGGGGAGCTATGTACCATCCCTCAACAGGCAAGTACCAGCACAGCGGTCACTGGGGAGCACACCCTCGTGGGTCCTGGTCATGCAAGGTGCATCCCCCACAACCCCCAAATCCCAGGGCAGACCCTGGACACAGGAGGAGACCAGGGCCTTCATCAGCCTGTCGGGGGATGCAAAAGTATGAGAGAGCCTTGTGAGATGCTACCAAACTTAATCGGTTTATTAAAGCATCTCCAGGGGAATGGTGCAGCTTAAGGACATGACCCAGTGCTGGAATATGGCAAAGAACTTGAGGCACGGCTACAAGGAGTGCCACAATGAAAACCTCAAGTCCAGCTGTGCCTGACATACAAAGTGGTTTTCTGAGGAACTTGACAGGTTCCTCTGCATGAATGGCGAGATCATGGCTTCTTGCATCTGTGTCAGTACCTTCCCTAGGGGGAGGAAGCAGGTGAGCACCACCCTTCCTGCCCAATCCTGCCCATTTGATCCACCCCTCCTCGGGAAGATGGGTGAAGGGTCATGGTTCAGTAGGGATGGTCGAGCGAACCAAACTTCCAAACCGAATTCAAATTTCGAACCGAACCGAATTTCCGAACTCGGCTCTGTTTGCCCATCCCTAAAAGATAATATTCCATTTATTTAAATGGGGTTTGAATTTCCGAACTTTGTTCAGAAGTTCAGAGTTCGGACCGAACTCGAATAGTTCGATCGACTGAACTGAACTTCCAAACCGAACTCAATTTCCGAAGGGAACCAAACGGAACCGAATGGAACAGAACTCGGTTCTGTTCACCCATCCCTATGGCTCAGCCATCCTGCCCCTGGAGTTGACATTTGTGGACCCATCAGATAACAGCATCACCATCAACCTGCACTTCATCAAACTGGAAAGGCAGCCTATGGAGCAAGCAGGGAAGCAGGTGGAGGGAGCAGAGGCCATCGACATCACCCTCATTGAGGAACCACAGAACACTAGTATGTCATTGCAACTGGGGGGAGGTCATTGCAACCAGTGGGACATGACCAGGCCCTGGGCCTGCTGGAACAGAGGCACAAATCCCTCCAACCAGGGTGAGAGAGAGTTATCAAGAGCAACCCCACCAGTTTTGCATATATTGTGAAGCACGCAGGCAGGCAGCCACAGTCAGAAGAGGAGTCTTGGCAAATTAGAACTCATTCTGCTTCTAAAGGAGTCTCCAGCACTTCTTGAGGATCCCAAACTCCCTTTCCATGATGCAGCAGGCATAACTCAGCTTCCAGTTTAAGAACTCCTGCTCCAGTGTGCATGCCATGGTGTAAAGCTTCATTAGCATTGGTGTTAACAGATAGGCTGGGTCCCCTATGATGACTGGGCCCATGGGCACCCCCTCAATGACTTGGATGATCCATGATGACCTGATCTCCACCATGTACATTTAGGCATAAAAGGGTGATTGGCGGAGGATTTGGTCATTGTGACTGCCTGGACACCCTGCCATATACATAAATGAAAAGCCCCTGGTGGTCAACCACACCCTGCAAAGCCACAGAGAAGAAGCCCCTCCAGTTCAGATAGCCATCCTGGCTATTTGGGGGAAATATTATGGGGATATGTGTCCCATCTATTGCCTCACAGCAGCTAGGGAACCCCATATGGATGAACCCTCCAAGACCTCTGCTGGGTTCTGGAAATATATGACCATCTCCAGGATGATGTCTACTATGGCCGTGCACACCTCAGCAAGGATGATGGACACAGTGGAGGTGCCCATGCCAAATTTCTGGACTATGGCCTGACAGACGTCTGAGGTTGCCAGTCTCCAATTAACTATGGCCACACATTTGCCAGTGGGTATTGGATCCCTCATTACCGTGGTCTCCCTCTGGAGATGTGGCTGTAGGATAGGCCTGTACTGAAACCCGCTACTCCCATTCCGCTATTCCATCCCAATAAGATGGTTCCGCTCTTGATGCTCCGCCAGTTTATCGCTGCTTCAGCATTGCCGCCTACGAGGCTTGGATTTTCCATCAGAAATCAGTTAACATATGAGGGCAGCAACGGCAAGCCGTAGGAGCCATTGCCACCCTCGTATGCTGACTGATTTCTTGCAGAATGCCTAATTTGCAGAAATCTGGCAGAAAATCGAAGGCGTGCAGAATTGGTACTGAAGGAAGTGGGGCACTGCCACTGTGCAGCTGCTGCACTACCAAAAAGCTACTACCTGGTGGAGCAAGTTGCCCTGTGTTATACTTACTTCCAGTGTTCCCCTACTTGCCTAATGCCTTTCCAATGCCACCCACACACCAGCTCTCACAGGCATATGATAATGTCACTGCTTCCTAAGTGTGGCTGCTTGCCAACAATCACAGGGGGCGGAGCACTTCTGGAACTGCAGATAACATTAGCAGCAATCCTGGAAGTACCCCACTCGTGTACAGGGATCGGGTCGAGTGTTTCTAGTGTGATGTTCATCTCGCCTGTATGTTGAGCTCTCGGTGAGAGGACTCAAAGTGTGGGCTGTAACTTGAGCATGCAGACTGCTTACCAAAATTGAGCTGCATCACTATACCATCATTATGCCTTGCAGACAACCCCTTCTGAATTCCTCCACTATAGGACAGTTCACTGCTTCTCAGAGCTTACCACATTTACTGAAGGTGCACCTGGCTCATGCGATGGAGGGAGGAACACCTGGGAATCCCAGTGTTCCCCCTTTTCACCGAGCGGCCAGGCCAGCCACTCTCAGCAAACACTGCCTTCAAATTGCATTTGTGCAGAGCCTGCTGGGCCTGCCCTGTTTGTACCAGTGGGATGTCGGGAGAAACAGGGATCATGACTCTGTGTGGAGGCTATTTATTTATTTTCTATTTTTTATGCTACAAGTTGGGACTGGAAGGAAAGAGGGGGGGGGTGAGGAGACGAAACAGTGTCCCTCCCTGGCTGCATCTTCTCCTGTTTCTAGGATGCATCTGCCTTCCTTTCCCTGATGCTGCCCTAGGTTTTGTGCAATAAAAAGCAGTCACAGCGATGGTAGGTGATCACTGATATAGTCCCCTACCCACCCATTTCTGCAGCCCAGCCCATGCACCTGTGTCAAACTTGTGCCAGAAAAAATAGAAGATGAAAAAAATAAATAAATCACCAGCTGTGACAGCTCATGGTTTGCACATCTTGTGCACGAGGCTCACCTTTTCCCAGGATCAACCAGCTCCGTATGTGGATGCAGGGTCATGGTTCCTACTTTAGGTCAAGGCCCAAGGTCTGCGATGTCCTGCATGCACCTCATCCTTGTGGCATATCTGGCTGCCTGACTCTGTTCTTGAAGGTTCACTATGCTCCGTGGTGCAGATCTGTGGGGTTATCCCTGGGGATGGAGGGGGTTGGGAGCCTGGGAGATCAAGTTTTGTGAACCAACTCCATGTACCCTGACACTCTCCCTGTTTCTCTCTTCTGACCCAGAGTTGGAAACCTGCCTGGACCTGATATGTACCATTGCCCAGGACCTGAGGGAGACTGCGGAGAACTGGGAGCTCAAAAATGCTGGTACGCTTCCCATGTCCCCAGGCACTACTACCTACCCTGACCCCCACTTACTCTGACTGGTGACCTTTCCTAGAGGGAGAATGAAATGCCTCAGTTTGCCTTCCCATGCTCATGCTAAAGTGCCTGTCTGCCCACCCAATGGGCAAAGCTGAAGCCCTGCCCCAGCCTTCCTGCCTCTCATGCCAAGGTGCCTGTCTGCCTGCCCTGGCAGCCCTGGGTGATGTGCCCCACTGGCCTGGTAATCCCGCTGCTGCTGTTCCATGGGTGCTCTGCCCTGGCAAATCCAAATGTGCTCACGCAATCCTGCT